>VDFB02284958.1:445013-550846 GCA_007258455.2 Sequoia sempervirens
CTGTAACAAACCCAATTGGTCCATTAAATGAAAACACCATATTTTTTTCACACAACAAAGCACAATTTATTTCTTTAATCACAAAAGTATAGAAGGGAAAATTCATTTCTTTATCATTATACATATTTCTATGACAAATAATTCTATTGAAAATATTTTCTATAATGAATAATGAGATAATAATAGAACACTTTCTATTTCAATAACATTTTAGGTATTTTAAGGATGATATCCCTCTCTTTGACATGTGCCTGGAGGCACAAAAAAATTTCCTCCTCAAGCATGCCCTTTCTGAGTCAGTTGGTGGAGAGGTTGCTACTAGATCAACCTATGCTCTTGTTGGTTCTAGCTCGAGGGATCTAGGGTTTTCTCTAAGGAGGGGGTTTTTGCTGGGTGAGAATATTCCTCTCTTCCCTAATACTGGCTTGCTTGCCACTGCTTGTATAGCATCTCCAAATATTATTACTGACATACAACCTCTGGTTCTTGGTGCTAGCTTTGGTTGGGGATCCCCTAATTCTTGCCTTGTTACTCTGGCCAAGTGTGACCCTATGTCCCTTGTGTTGGAGCATCACTCTAATGGTGTTGGGCCCCCTTTGGATATTGCTTCTACTATTGCTATTTTAGAAATGAATTTGAGAGATTGTGGCATTGTAATTGATGTTGAGATCCATGTCCTTCCTATTTCTGATGCTTGTGTGGATAGAGTCTTGGTTGGTTTGCATCAAGCTCTTATTGGTAGATTTTTGGATCATAGACCTAATATTGACGTTGTTCATAGTTGGGATTTTGACTGTTGGTCTACCTTTGGGTTGTTGATTGTTAAGGATACGATGAATGGTTTTCTTCTATTCTCCTTCAATGATATTCCAGGATGCTCTTAGGTTCTCTTAGGAGGTCCTTGTGTTGTAGTTTGGTTGTCATTGATGTCAAAAGTTCAGTGGAGTTTGTTCTAGTCTAGCTTGTTGGTTGTCAGAGTCTTTGAAAATGCTTTGCATTTATCTATTGATGATGTTTTGCTCTTGCAGTTTGGAGGTTTTCTTCATGGTGTATCAAGCCATGTGTGATCCAAGTTTTAAGTCCTTTGGATTACCAAAAAGGTGCTTTTATAGTGACAAACTTAAGACTATGTTGATTTTGCGAAGATGTTCTCAGAGGTAAAAATATTGGCTTTGCATCTCTGCATTTGTAGATATGTTTGTGCAGATCAAAAGTTAAGTTCATGAAGATGTGAAGGTGTTATATCCAAAGTTTCATGTTGATAATCCCTTCATGGAGAAAGTTAGAGATGATAGAGTATCAAACAGTGTTGTCTAGTGACTGATTTCAATGTATGTTGGCTTGCGCCAGCTTGTTGCTACATGAAGTTGTGAAAAAAATGTATGAGAGCATTCCTTAATAGATCAAATGATGTCTAATGCTGCTCTACAAAGTGTTTTCTAGTTTCTCTGGTACAAGTTGTGGTACAAAATGAAGTTTTTGTTGGCTTATGCTTTTGTTGTGGCCAACTAAGGCATGTTGATGATGTGCACCACTAGTTCATGTGTGAGTGGAGCTTATGGAGTGTTTGAAGGTGTTGTATGGGTCATGTCAACTCACCTAGGAGAAGTGTAAGTAATGATTTATCATTCATGTGTATTGCCATGTGAAGGTTGACATGTTACAAGTTTCATGCTTTCTTGCTAATGGCCGACCTATTTTGAATTTGCAAAGCGTGTAGATGATGATATCTATTGAAGATCAAAGGTGTGAAGAAAGTTTAGGACCAGGTTAAGCATGTGTTGGAATCTACAAGGTGTGTTCCTCTTCCTAGTGTTGCGTGTAGTCTTTTTGGTCTTGTCCTCTACATGTTTCATGTTGATTGTTTTATCCTTGACTGACTTGCAAATGTAATATTTTTATTGTTATAGGCTGACATGTAATGAAATCAATGTAATATCATGTATAAATTGTAAACCTAGTTGATCTAGGGTGAAGTATGAGTGTGATGCATTATGAAAATTGTGTAAGCAATTGAAAGAGAAAGAGAAAAAGTAATAGATCTTGTCTGATTTCATCTTGATCATATTTCTATGATAGAAGGTAAGTGAAGAAGTGTGTGTAATTATTTGTTGGAGGCAGTGAGAGAAAGGAAAAACTTCTTGATTGTTGAAATAAATTGAATAGCTATTTTATATCATAGTGCAACATGTCCAAAATAATAGTTTATATTCATTTTCAAATGTCAAATTGTCAAGTTACATAGTTTGACTAGGCTAACATCACCACTTAGTCAACTTAAGTTTTACATCATATAGTACAAAGTACAATAATCAAAATATGGAATTCCATGTAATTCCTCTTCAATGCTCGCCACATCTCATGGATGAGAACATGGTTCAGGTGCTTTTCCACCCAACCATGAAGCTACGCTTCCCCAAAATTCTTCCTAACTCTAAGAATACTTGGCCTTGCACAAAATACTTAGCAAGAGAAAACAATATGCAAGGTGGAATCTAGTGCATGTCTAACATAGCTACAAGCATTTCTATCTACATTTAGAACATGCAAGATCAATGTTAGGAAATGGTAGAGAGTTACATCATAAAAATTAGTCCATTCAATATTATGGGGTACAAATGCTTGGCTAAGCTTATGCTATATACAACTACAAAATGATAAATTTTGGAAAAAGAAAAACCTATACTCTTCGTTAACCCATTTTCGACACCTGTCTCGGAAGGTAACCTTCTACATACATATGGTAACATGATTCCCTCCAAAACTAATAGTTTACAAACACACAATCTGGTTTCTAGTAGGTTTTGCTATTTAACCTTTTCATGATAAATAATTGGAAATTTTCTACAAACATAAACTATGTATGTTTCATGTAGGCCATCTTGAAAACATCAAATTCATGCAAGGTAAACTAAACCAGATTTATTGCTTTTAAATATTATGCAAATAGACATTATAACATAATCCATTTTATCATTTACATGATACATTTAAGCACATTTCACAACATATGCATCAGCGTACAAATATCAATTATTTACTTATTTCTTCTTACACAAAATGAAATTCACATTTTTTAGATAAATAAGAATAAAACTATTTAAAATAAGGTATGGGTGGGTGCAAAAAGATGGGGGGCCAAATTGTGGCCAATTTTTTTTTTAAATTCTAATAGGCTATAATGCGAGCGCATTATAACACGAGCACATTATAATGTGCTCGCCTTATGGCTTAGTGTGTTGAGTCTAAGGCTCGACCACACCAAGCCTATTTTGTGCTTGCATTATAAAGCGAGCATGGAATAACACACTCGTGCTATGAGCTATTAAAACCAAAAAAAGGAAATTGAATTCATTTGTGTGCTAACTATTTTTTCTGTTGCTCACGACCAAAAGCCCTTCTTTTGCGTGCTTGCATTCTGGGAGGAGACAATCTTGCAATTCTTTTTATCAATTTGTTGCTATTTTTTCACCAGGATGTTGCTAGATTGACGAGGAGGTCGAAGAGGTAAGGATTTCTTTTTTTTTTGGTGAATTTGTTGGTTTTAGGTTGTTTTTTATATTCATTTGTTGAATTTAAAGGAAATGATAATGATCCTGGAAACCCTCTTCAAAACCCTCCTAAAAATCCTCAAAAACTAGAGTAACAACAACATGAACAAAATCCTCAAGTTCAACAACCACAACAACAATATCCTCCACCAATCCCTCAAAATCCTCCTGGCACTCAACAAAATTTAATGGGTGTAATTGAAAACAATAAAAAATAAATTGAGGAGTTAATCACGGGGTTGAATGATCTAGTAGGTCAACCATGGAAAGAAGAACACTTGTAAATTCACTTAAAGAAATGTTAAAACATGTAGATGCAATCAAAAAAAATTTAAGTGGTTGGCAAGATACTTGAGGCAAGCGACTAGGAATTTTTACCGGGATAAATTATCATATAAAGATGTAAAAGATCTAAAAATTACAAAATTAGATTTGTGCTCATTATTCACCAATCCACAAACAAATCAAAATCTTGACCTCAATGTGAAGAGGTTTCCTATCCATTGGTGCCACCACCAAGGGATTAGGAACCATTTTTGGGATAGGTGGTACATGAGTTTTGATTACCCACCATGCAACAATTGCGAAGTCTCACAATATTTCTTCAGGAAACTATTCTGTGAGTTTATCCTGAACAAAATTCTTAATTATTTTGGTATGAGGGACTTCTGGGGGAGAGGTAGGGGGTCAACTCAAGATAGACCCGGTACACGGCAGGATCCTAGGCGGCAAGCGAGATGAGCTCTTGCTAGGCTGGATCATGAGCACATTGGTATCCCTTCCATGGCGAAGGAGAGTGCCGAGGTAGAAACTTTACAGGCTATCACCTCTTTGAACCGAAGTGTCATCCAACATGCCAATCCTATAGTACGACGCCATCGAGGGGAGTCTCCAAGTGATAGGCTTCCACCCCATTCGTGTCAGGTTTGCGGGGTGACTTGTACATATGGCCCCACCGACACTCAGGAGGTTACTACACATGATATGTTTGCAGCTATGGAGATGGCGAGGTTAGTTGAAATTTTGAATGAGGCTTATGGCATCGATACTTAGATAAATATTAGCATGTTAATTGCATTGAATTTATTAAATTTCATTTTTGAAATGCAAGATTAACTAATTTATTTTTATGATTGTAATAAAATTTTAGGGTCACAGTGTTGATACTGGATACATTGGCACTACACCTGCTTATTACTCCACTACATCTACCATTGAGGTATGTAACTAGTAAACAATTATAGATTTATTACATGTTAATAGCATTGTTATATGAATGGTATTCTAATATTTGGTTTTGGATGTTGAATAGGCTAATATTGGAGGTTTCGTGGGAACACCTCCCAGTGCTAGTGGAGTTAGACAAACCTTCATGTAGGTAATAGAATAAAGAGTTTAAGTAATGAATTGTACTTAATAGATTTGTGTAGCTTATATTCATATCATTGATTACATTGTATTGCACATCTTTCAAACTCAAAGCATTACTTCACATTCCATAACTAATAACTAGATGTTGATAGATGAAAAAGTTTCCACTACAATATAGTTGTTTAGAAAGTCAACATAAGCAGTGATGCAATTACTTCACATAGCATAAGTAATAACTAGGAGTAGCGGCTAATTGCATTTGCTTGTCATGGCATTCCATGAGACCACTTTTTATTGAGGCATCTTTTCAAATAGTTCACTGCCTTGTCTATACTATGGATGCTTGGAAGAAATATATGAAAGAATAATAATTAAGCAATAGCATAGACAAGATACTTGAGTTATTTGAAAAAATTCCTCGAAATATAGTCTCATGGTATCAATCCATCACCATGAGACCCAATTTATTTTGGCTTTTCAAAATATCCTACATTTCTATTCTACCGACATACATGTCTACCGGCGTTTTATCAAATGGTTAGCTGGCATTGCTGGCTTAAAAGCCAAAAAGGTGCTTTCCAGCGACTACTTGGTTTGTAGGAAAAATCTATCTAAGAATAATAGTGGCTTGATAGCAGAAGGCGAGTAGTTTGAAAAATGCCTCAAAGAAATGTATGGTCTCATGGTGAGTGGAATGCCATTTACATCACCATGGAAACTATTCTTAAGTGACCCCTCAAACAACTCGCCTTTCTATGCTACACATACCATAGATTTCTGCCCGAGGGTTTTTGCATGGAAACTATTTGAACTTTCGCTTTAGCTATGGCTAAAATCCTAAAAGGTGCTTTCCAACAAACTATGGATGCTTGGAAAAAATCTATCAAAGAATAATAGTAAGCAATAACATAGACAAGGCAGTGAGTAGTTTGAAAAAATACCTCAAAAAAATGTGGTCTCATGGTGATGGAATGCCATTCCATCACCATGAGACCACATTTCTTTGAGGCATTTTTTGAAACAACTCACCACCTTTTCTATGCTACCACATTTTCCATACTCGTCTACCAAAGCATTTAATCAATCTACTCACTTCCCTGCTGCTGTGGCTAAAATCCTAAATTAGGTGCTTTCCAACAAACTATGGATGCTTGGAAAAAAATTATCAAAGCATAATAGTAAGCAATAACATAGACAAGGTAGTGAGTAGTGTAAAAAATTTCCTTGAAGAAATGTGGTCTCATGGTGATGGAATGCCATTCCATCACCATGGGACCACATTTCTTAGAGGCATTTTTTCAAACTGCTCACTGCCTTTTCTATACTACCACATTTTCCATACATGTCTACCAAAGCATTTTATCAAACTACTTGAACTTCCTTGCTGCTATGGCTAAAATCCTAAAAAAGGTGCTTTCTAACAAACTATGGATGCTTGGAAAAAATCTATCAAAGCATAATAGTAAGCAATAGAATAGACAAGGTAGTGAGTAGTTTGAAAAATTACCTCAAAGAAATGTGGTCTCATGGTGATGGAATTCCCTTCCATCACCATGAGACCACATTTCCTTGAGCCATTTTTTGAAACAACTCACCGCCTTTTCTATGCTACCACATTTTTCATACACATCTACCAAAGCATTTAATCAATCTACTCACTTCATTGTTGCTATGGCTAAAAGCCTAAATTAAGTGCTTTCCAACAAACTACGGATGCTTGGAAATTTTTTATCAAACCATAATAGTAAGCAATAACATAGACAAGGCAGTGAGTAGTGTGAAAATTTTCCTCAAAGAAATGTGGTCTCATGTTGATGGAATGCCATTCCATCACCATGAGACCACATTTCTTAGAGGCATTTTTTCAAATAGCTCACCGCCTTTTCTATGCTACCACATTTTCCATACATGTCTACCAAAGCATATTATCAAACTACTTGAACTTCCTTGTTGCTAATATGGCTAAAAGCCTAAAAAAGGTGCTATCCAACAAACTATGGATGCTTGGAAAAAATCTATAAAAGCATAATAGTAAGGAATAGCATAGACAAGGGAGTGAATAGTTTGGAAAAATTCCTTGAAGAAATGCAGTCTCATGGTGATGGAATTACATTCCATCACCGCGAGGCCACATTTCTTTGAGACATTTTTTCAAACAGCTCACCGCCTTTTCTATGCTACCACATTTTGCATACATGTCTACCAAAGCATTTTATCAAACTACTCACTTCCTTACTGCTATGGCTAAAAGCCTAAAATAGGTGCTTTCCAACAAATTATGGATGCTTGGAAAAAATCTATCAAAGCATAATATAAGCAATATCATAGTCAAGGTAGTGAGTAGTTTGAAAAAATTCCCTGAAGAAATGCAGTCTCATGGTGGTGGAATGCCATGACACATTTGTTTGTAATGACATTCCATCACCATGAGACCCCATTTCTTTGAGGCATTTTTTCAAATATTTCTCTTCCTTCTCTATGCTACCACAGTTATTGTACATGTCTACCAAAGCATTTTATCAAATGGTTCACCACCTTGCTGCTATGGATAAAAGCCTAAAAATAGGCGCTTTTGAACAAGCTATGAATAGGGAAAATATTAAGCATGATAATCAAAAATATATAGTTTAATAAGTACTCAAAATTTTGTTCATTATCTCATACATTATAATCCATGATGTGCATCACTATTGTACTTTTCGTGATTGAATAATTTGTTGTTTTATTTTCAGATGTTGGAAGTAGATACACCTCCAAATTTTCATGGGGAAATGGAGCTTGGTGTTTCATCTAGTATAGAATCCTCGATGCCCCTCACGAAGGTATGAGGCAGATTACTAAATTTTAATTTACATTCATTGTTATAGTTGTTAGTTAGTAAAAAATCAAATGATTATTGATTCATAGTTTAATTTCTTTTTGGATGGTTTCTACAGGGATTCAACACACCTCAACATGGGAATTTGAATATTTCCCTCAAGGAGAGTGATCATTAGATGGTGGTAAGTGATTATTTTGTTAAATATATCATTTTTTATAATGTAATTTTTATATATTAATGTCTTGTTATTGTAACAAATAAGGCTCATACCAAGAACTAAACCCTAGGAGGAGCACCAGGAGCACTCCTCGACCTCAAAATAAATGAGTGATCAGAGTTAGACAACTTGACATAAAAATTTGAATAAGTTATCTGTATTATTTCAAAAATATGTAACAATAGAATCTGTGGCAAATTGAATGTAGTTTCTAAACTACTAAGTTTATTTTATTTTTTTAAAAGTCTATTTGGTGAAAAATTGAAATTTCAATGCAGTAGTACTTAAATTTTAGAGGAAAAATAAGAAGTAGGTGTCCGGTTCTGATAATATTTTTTTATAAGATTTTAGACATAAGTAGAGGACTCATGTCTGGATGTGACACATAATTTTTGTAATTTTTTTCCAAGTAAATAATTAATTATGAATTTTTTATTACAACTTTTAAAAAATATAAAAACTCGTATGTCTGACCACCTTAACTTGGTCAAAACTTCATAAAATTCAATAATTTTCAGCAATGGGCTTATCATGATTTTTAAAATTTGGTAAGAAGGCTTATTTAAGATCCTTGAGCAATGTATTTCCTAATGCTCCCTTGTTCTTACATATCTCAATTTATTTTAATTCAAAGAGTTCCATCAAATTCTTTATCTAAAAGCAAAAAACACATTTTCAATTGGTATTCCATGAGATGTTTCATAAAAAGATTCTAGTATAGTTAATCTTTTAATTGAAACAACTCATTTAAGCAAAGGATACATAATCTTCACAACACTTGCAAAACATAATATTCATAGTAGATGATGAGTAGTTAACTTCTTGACACATTATCATACACACATTTATCTTGAATAGTATTTAAATATTTTCATACATAATCCTCACAGTAAAATGAATTGTTATGTTCTTAATCCATCACCATATAAACATGCCAAAAGATATATATGTCAACTTTCTACAATATTATTTCTTGTATAGGAAATAGACTTGGGAGAAAGATTTATAATTTATAATACAAATAAGAAATGGAATTGGGTGAAAAATTTATTTATCACACCAAATAATAATTGTACATGAGAGCATCACTTGTTTCTCTTAGACTCCAATTTTCAAGTATAGCAAATCATTTCAAATGAAAATGATAAAATGTTTCACAACCTAAGTTGTTAATTGAGGAATTTAAATAAAATGTTTCCAAGTTCCACCATTGTACACATTTACAATTGGTTGTATATTGTTGTAAGGGCAAGGAGGATAATTAAAAAATGTCTTGCGCTTGCTACAATTGAGGATAATCATATGCTTTTTGTGTGAAAAACTTAGACTTCTCAATTGTTGTGTGAATGTTTCTCTTTTTGATTGTTTTGCATGCCATCATAAGGGATTGAGCCAGATGAACATAGCTTAGAGTGATTCAGCATCTTTGGGTGTGAAAGAGGACTATTCCTAGCCTAAACGTACCTATCAGGATGCGTTGGAACAGTTTGTTTGGTCACACGAGTTGCAGAATGAAAGTTGCACCACTTTGCAACTTTATATTACTTGCATTTGACACTTTTTCCATCAAGTGAAAATTGGACACCACGAGAAAATGACTTTGAGATAACAAAAATCGAGAGACATTATTGTAGAGGAGCCCAATGTGATCCCATAGGCTCGAACAAAGAGTTTGTAAGTGTTACAGTTTTCGAGTAATAGCTCGTCAAAGATTGCAACTATTTTACACTTTGGACCCTTAAGGGTTCGAGCCGGTTGAATGTGGCTTAGAGTGATTTGGCATGCCTGGGTGTGAAAGAGGACCATGCCTAGCATATACGTACCCATATGGATGTGTTGGAATAGTTCATTTGGTCACATGAGTTGCAGAATGAAAGTTGCACCACTTTGCAACTTTACACTATTTGCATTTGACACTTTTTCTATCAAGTGAAAACTAGACACCACGGGAAAGTGACTCTAAGATAAAAAATTGAGAGAGGTTATTGTAGAGGGGCCCAATGTGATCTCACAAGCTTAGATGAAGAGTTCGTAAGCATCATGGTAATAACTCGTCAAATATTGCTACCCTTTTGCACTTTAGACCCTTAAGGGATTGAGTTAGTTGAATGTAGCTCAGAGTGACTTGGCATGTTTGGGTGAAAAATAGGACCATGCCTAGAATAAAAATACCCATCTGAACATGTTGGAATAGTCCGTTTGCTCACAAAAGTTGCAAAATGAAAGTTGCACCACTTTGCAACTTTACACTGCTTACATATGACACTTTTTATATCAAGTGAAAACTGGACACCACAGAAAAATGACTCTAAGATAACAAAAACCAAGAGAGGCTATTGTAAAAGGGGCCCAACGTAATCCTAGAGGCTTAGACAGAGAGTTCATAAGCTCATAGTTTCCGAGTAATAGCTTGCCAAATATTGTTTCCCTTTTGCACTTTGGACCCTTAAGGGATCGAGTAGGTTGAACGTAGCTCAGAGTGACTCAATGTGTTTGGGTATAAAATAGGACCATGCCTAGCATAACCATACCCATAGTGATGTGTTGGAATAACCCATTTGGTCACATGAGTTGCAGAATGAAATTTGCACCACTTTGCAACTTTACACTACTTGCATTTAACACTTTTTCCATCAAGTGAAAATTGGACACCATGGGAAAAAAACTCTGAGATAACAAAAACCAAGAGGGGTTATTGTAGAGGGGCCTAGTACGATCCTGTAGTCTTAGACGAAGAGTTCACAAGCATCACGGATTCTGAGTAATAGCATGTCAAAGATTGTTGCCCTTTTGCACTTTGGACCCTTAAGGGATCGAGTTGGTTGAACATAGCTCAGAGCGATTCAACGTGTTTGGGTGTGAAAGAGGACCATGCATAGAATAAACATACCCATCCAGATGCATTGGAATAGTTCGTTTGGTCACATGAGTTGCAAAACAAAAGTTGCACCACTTTGCAACTTTACACTGTTTGCATTTGACAATTTTTCCCTTAAGTGAAAACTGGGCACCACGGGAAAACGACTTTGAGATAACAAAAATTGAGAGAGGTTATTGTAGAGGGGTCCAACATGATCATTTATTCTTAGACAAAGAGTTTGTAAGCATCATGATTTTTAAGTAATATCCCACCAAAGATTGCTGCCCTTTTGCACTTTGGACCCTTAAGGGATCAAGCTAGTTGAACGTAGCTCAAAGCGATTTGACGTGTATGGGTGTAAAAGAGGACCATGCTTTGCATAAATTTAGCCATCCATACATGTTGGAATAGTCCGTTTGGTCACATGAGTTGCAGAACAAAATTTGCACCACTTTGCAACTTTACACTTCTTGCATTTGACACTTTTCCATCAAGTGAAAATTCGACACCATGAGAAAATGACTCTGAGATAACAAAAATTGAGAGAGATTATTGTAGAGGGGTGCAAAAAAATCCCATAGACTCATACAAAGAGTTCATAAGCATCACAGTTTCTGAGTAATAGCCCGTCAAAGATTGCTATCATTTTGCACTTTGGACCCTAAGGGATCGAGTTGGTTGAACGTAGCTTGAAGCAATTCGGTGTGTTTGGATGTGAAAGAGGACCATGCATAGTGTAAACGTACCCATCCAGATGCATTGGAACAATCTGTTTGGATACACGAGTTGCAAAACGAAAGTTGCACCACTTTGCAACTTTACACTACTTGCATTTGACACTTTTTCCATTAAGTGAAAACTTGACACCATAGGAAAAAGACTCTGAGATAACAAAAACAAAGATAGGTTATTGTAGATAGGCCCAACATGATCTCGTAGACTTAGACGGAGAGTTCGTAAGCATCATGGTTTCTGAGTAATAGCCTATCAAATATTGTTTCCCTTTTGCACTTTGGACCCTTAAGAGATCGATTCGGTTGAACGTGGCGTGTTTGGGTGTGAAAGAGGACCATGCCTAGCATAAATGTACCCATTCGAACATGTTGGAAATTTTTTTTTGGTGACACAAGTTGTAGAATGAAAGTTGCACCACTTTGCAACTTTACACTGCTTGCATTTGATACTTTTTCCATCAAGTAAAAACTGGACACCATAGAAAATGACTTCGAGATAATAAAAATCGAGAGAGGTTATTGTAGAGGGGCCTAAGTTTATGCCATAGGCTTAGATGGAGAGTTCGTAAGCATCATGGTTTTTGATTAATAGCCTATTAAAGATTGTTGCCATTTTGCACTTTGGACCCTTAAGGGATCGAACTGGTTGAACGTAGATCATAGCGATTCAACATGTTTGGGTACGAAAGAGCACCATGCCTAGCATAAAAGTACCCATCAAGACATGTTGGAATAGTCTATTTAGTCACATGAGTTGCACCACTTTGCAACTTTGTATTGCTTACATTTGACACTTTTTCGATCAAGTGAAAATTGGACACCACGAGAAAACGAATATGAGATAACAAAAACTGAGAGAGGCTATTGTAGAGGGTCCCAACATGATTATGTAGGCTTAGACAGAGAGTTCTTAAGTATCACAGTTTCCAAGTAATATCCCATCAAATATTGCAGCCATTTTGCACTTTGGACCCTTAAGGGATAGAGCTGGTTGAACGTAGCTCAGAGTGATTTAGTGTGTTTGGGTGTGAAACAAGACCATTCCTAGTGTAAACATACCCATCCAAATGTGTTGGAACAATCCATTTGGTCACACGAGTTGCAAAATGAAAGTTGCACCACTTTGCAACTTTATGGTGCTTGCAATTGACACTTTTTCCAAGTCAAAATTGGACACCATGAAAAAATGACTCTGAGATAACAAAAACTAAGAGAGACTATTATAGAGGTACCCTACATGATCTCAATGCCTCAAATAGAATGCTCGTAACTGACACGGTATTTGGGTAATAGGCTGTCAAAGATTGCCGCACTTTTGCAATTTAGACTGTTAAGGGATTACGTTGTATGAATTACAAATGTTTGAGGGAAGCAATAAATTTGAAAATTTGAGTAAATATCATTACAAATGTTTATGTGAATAGACTGTATTCTATATTGATATTGATATATAATCATTAGGTTGATTTTTTTTAATAAATGAAGTTTTTATAATAAGTTAGTTAATTGGTGCTAGTTATAATAGGGAGAGAATAAAAGAAGAAAAAGAATGATTGGTAACCATCAATGGTTATTACACTCACTATATTAATAATATGGTGTTTACAATAAAATGAGATTTATTTGGTTGTCCTAATTCTTTTGTTTGTGCTACATTGTCTAATATACTTCATACACCATTTTGAAACCCAAGTGTTTGTACTTGTAGGCACAATGTTTTCTCAAAACTATCAAGTGGTAATACAAAGTCATGAGAAAAAAAATCAAACTATATGAATTCCAACACCCCACTTAAATCAAATATTGAATCAATGTGCCCCATTTTCATGCACACAAACTCAACTTATAAGATTCTCTCATAATAACGAAATATATGATTCAAGGATGCCTCAAGTACTCCATTCTCACAGATCTTTTACAATGTATCATACATTCGAGATTCTCTTATAATGTCTACATCATAAGTGTTCATGATGGGGTTAAGTTCAAATGAATAACTTGAGATTCCCTCACTAAGCTTCGCATGCTCTTTTATAATGGCTTCAAATTAGAATTGAGATTTTTCAAGATCATTAAAATAAGGATGTTGCATTGATTTTTTGGCTGCGATTCTCTTGGATGGCTCATAAATCAGCATTTTTTGCAAGGAGGCACCAATCAATTTTTAGTAGATTACTTACAAATATGCAAAGTAAAAGAAGAAAAAGAAAGAACATCCAAAATGGAAATGAAATGAAAATAGATAGAAGGAATTACAGACAACAAATCCACACCATTTGGTTCCAACTCAAGATCAACAAGGCATAAATCTTGATGCTTCCATTGAGGATAGGCATGCCAGTCTCTCAACTTAGTCACTCTTAGTCATACATATTCATTGGAAGTTCCAAGATGCCTATTGCACACAACACCTCTCATGAATAGAATAACTTGAAATTCGAGATGCTCTTATAATGTCTACATTGTGGGTGCTCATGATAAGGTTAACTTCAAATGAATAACTTGAAATTCCCTCGCTAAGCTTCACATGCAATTTTAAATGGCTTAAAATCATAATTGAGATTTGTCAATATCATCAAAATAAGGATGTTGCATTGCTTTTTTGGCTGAGATTCTCTTGGATGTCTCACAAATTAGCATTTTCTGCAAGGGGACACCAATCAATTTTTAGTAGGTTACTTACAAATAGGCAAAGTAAAAAGAAGAAAAAGAAAGAGCATTCAAAATGGAAATGAAATGAAAATAGATGGAAGGCACTTACAGACAACAAATTTTTTTCCAACTCGGGAACAATAAGGCTTAAGTCTTGATGCTTCCATTGAGTATAGGCAGCGAGTCTCTCAACTTAGTCACTCCTAGCCATACATCTTCATTGGGAGTTCCAAGATACCTATTGCACACAACAACCTCTCATGGATAGAACATGAATATAATGTAGCCAAAATATTACTTTCCAACCTTTTGGAAACTTGTAACCTATTATAAAAATAACACAATTTAATCTTCCTCAACCCTTAGCCCTTAAACCCTAAACCCTTAAACCCTCTATCCTCAACCATTAAACCATAAACCCTTAAATCCTCTACCCTCTACCCTCTAATCTATACTTTAAACCCTCAACCCTCAATTCTCAATCCTCAACCCTTAATCCCTCAACCCTCAACCCCTATACCCTCAACCCTATACATCAGACCTCAACCCTATCCTTCAACCACGTACCCTCAAACCTATACCCTAAACCCTAAACCCTACCCTCTACCATCAACCCTAAACCCTCAACCCTAAACCCTTAAACCTTATACCCTCTACCCTCAACCCTCATCCCTCAACCCTATGCCCTCAACCCAATACCCTAAAACATCAACCCTATAGGTCCTCAACCCTATACCCTCAATTCTCAACCCTCTACCCTATACATTGGATCCTCAACCCCTCATATATCTTTACACTCCCTCCTTCTCTCCTCTCTATCTCACTTACTCCATCTCTCCTCGCCCCTCCCTCCCTCTCTCTCTACCCTAATCCCTCAACTGTATACCCTCAACCCTTAAACCCTTGAGCACTAAACGCTAAACCCTCTACCCTCAACCCTAATCCCTCAACCCATAAACCCTTAAACCAGGTAAAATATCTACCCTAATCCCTCAACCATGAACCCTTAATCCCTCTACCCTTAAACCCTCAAACCTCAACCCTTAAACCCTAATCCCTCAACCCCTATACCCTTTACCATACAATAGACCCTAAAACCTAATCCATCAACCCTCAACCTCAACCCTAATCCCTCTACCTAAACCCTAAACCCTCAACCTCAACCCTTAAACCATAAACCTCAACCATCAACCCTTAAACCCTCAACCCTAAACACTAAACCTCAACCCTCAACCCTTAAACCCTAAACCCTTAAACCTCTACCCTCTACCCTCAATTCTCAACCTCAACCCTTAATCCTCAACCCTCAACCCCTATACCCTCTACCCTATACATTGACCTCAACCCTAATCCTTCAACATGTACCTGTTATGCCTTGCATAACCACCCCATTTTGATTTGAAACAAAATGGGTCCCCCTTCTTTTGGTTTCTTTGCCTCTGTTATTTGCTTTGCTTTTGGGAGTTCTTCTGTTTCTCCATGTTTTATCTTTTGTTCTGTCTGATCTTTTTTTCGTTTCTGCCTCAGTTGGAATTCGGGTTTTCTCCTGAGTTCGGGATTTTCCACCCAATCCAGATTTTCCCAGATCTCGCTCGAACTCCGGCTAAGCGCTGTTGTTCAAGGATTTGTGGTCCTCGCGGAATTCCACGGGGACTGGATTTTCCCGATTTTTCTCCTTCGCGGAAATCCGTCCCGCGCGGATTTTCCCGAAATCTGCTGAAGTGTGAAGAAGTGTGGAGAAGTAGGACTGGTTAGTAAATGATGATGTATTTTATGATTCATTTATGCTATTTTGAGATCTCACATGCTGTTCCCTGATTGGTAACGATCAGATTAGGTCTCTAATGGGTGTTTTCATGCTTATTCTGCTGGAATCCGCCTGGCTCGAATTCTCTGAATTTCCTCCCTGGCTTGGGTTCCACGGGTCGGTCTGAAACCTGAACTGTATGTATGATCATTTTTTTCAAAGTTTTAATGACACCTTACTGACATAGGATTCGTTTCAATCATGATCTTGATTATTTAACTTCTGTTTGTGTGATTTTCACTGTAGTTTTCTTCGTTGAATGCATGATTAAATCCTACACTAGATGATATTTGCTAGGAGAGCTCAGTTGAAAGTCATGCCTCAATCCAGTTGATCCTAAAAATTAGCTAAGGCAAAGGTCGGCAAGACTTTTCTAGACTCTTACCGACTGGTGGCTTGGATTTGACCATTTGAAGTCCAAAGAATCAGAATACTCCCCATTATGGATCTTATCGGCATAGGATTATCATGATCTCCCCGACCCATAATTCACTTTGTTCAAATCTGCGCCTATGTTGCCTATTGGCAAGACCCCAGGGATCTCATGGCGAGTGGAATTTACATACAGGCATCTATCGGCCGGACCAAGGTCATCATCTTGGCGAAGAGGGGTTTTCTATTGGCATGAGTTTTCCCTTTGGGGGGTGGTCTTGGCGAAATCTCAAAGTCTTGCCAACCGCTGTCAAATGGATTCATATATCGACATAAGGTTTTCTCTTCGCTAAGAAGTCTCGGCGAAGGCTCCATGTCTCACCAACTAGCAACATTGGGCTAATACTTTGGCGGGAGTCATCTTCTTCACTAAGAAGTCTCGGCGAAATCTTCAGGTCACACCGACAAAGCACAAGAGGAGGTCTATCGGGGTGAGGTCTGGCAGTCTTGCCGACCCATAAAGTCTCACTGACATATTGTTTCATCGGTGAAAGAATCAGGTTGTCACGGCGACTGGGAGTTTCCCTTCGGCATGAAGTTCATTTTCGGAGAAAGGTCTTGGCGAGACCTAAATGTTACACCGATCAACATAAAGAATCCATACCGGCGGGAGATTTTGACTTCGGGGTGAAGTCTCGGTGACTTGACAAAGTCTCATCGACCGGCGGAGCTTGGGGTAACACTTCGGTGAGAGCTATCTCTTCGGTGGCAGGTCTCGGTGAAGTTCTAGGTGTCTCACCGATCGGCTCGTAAGGGAACTCTTCGGCCAAACAAACAAAATTCAGTAGGGTATCTTGGTGAGTACCTTTGGTCTCACCGACCCAGCACAAGAATAATTCATATCGGTAGGACTTCTCTGATGTCATAACGACTGAAGGGTGAGTAGGTGGAGGCTTCTTGGCGAAACGTAGGCTATCTGTGGGATGTCTCTCCGATGAGAGCGTGTTACGGCGACACATTTGGAACAAAAGGAATACATGTCGGTATAACTACATAATGATCTCCCGAAGTGCTCTCGGTTCGGCGAAGGGAAATGAATGCAGCGAGAGGTCTCACCGATGATCCAAAGTCACACTGATGACAAGGGTTGGCTCGAGGAGAAAGCAAAGAGTCGCTATGAGGTCTCCCTGACTTTGGGATCTCTTGCCGACTAGTGAACAACCCGGTGAAGGAGAAGACCTCGGTGTAAGGTTTTGGCGAGGAGAGGAAGTCTCGACGACTATGAAAGTCACACCAAAGTGGGAGGAGCCCGATCTTGGAGGATAAGGAGGGTGTCGGGGAGACTCCAAAAGAAAAAAAATCTTCGCCATGTGGTCTCAGCGAAGGAGGGAGGTCACGCCGATAGGATGTCCCTTCGGGGAGAGGAAAGGTATGCGCCAAGAGGTCTCATCGACATTCAGGAGTCTCACCGAAACAGAATGGGCTCGGTGGGGAGAAAACAAAGATCGGGGAGACTCCAGAAGCATAAAGGGGTTCGATAAAAGGTCTCCCCGAGATTGAAAGGTCTTTTCGATGCAGAGGAGCTCGCGGAGAGGAAAGACGTGCGCCAAGAGGTCTCAGCGAAACGAAGGAGTCTTGCCGATGGATTTTTTGGACTTGATATGACTTCTACTGCTCACTAAAACGTCTTGTCGACTGCCATATGCTATGCCGATAACTATTAAGATGTAATCTCATCGGGGAGACAATGATTGTCTCACCGACATGCGATTGAAGGTGAACCAATTTTGACCACCAGGGAATCCTGCATGGCCTCTGTTCCTCCAATCAAAAGAAGATGACCTGTCGACCGATTGACCATCCCTGTGTAAGAAGATCAATAGAAAGTGAGCAGGGTGGATTCATTTTGAGATCACTAAGGGATGAATCTATTTGGACAATGGTTTTCAGATCCACCAGAGGATCCGATGGTGCTACCAGAGGACGGTCAACGAACAGGGAAGTCTAGAACGGAAGGGCAGCTGAAGAAAGGATCTTTGACTCATAGGGACAGCTGTGGCGGCTACTAGCAAAGGGGGTAGATCAGTATTGATGAAGATATTCTGAACATTCAAGGTAGCCCTGAGATAGAGTTCAAAGGAGGACACGAAGACAAAAGAGTTAATGTTGCAGCTGCAAAAATATCTAAAGGTTTCTCCTGAGGTCAAACCATCACTAACTTGGACAACAAGGCTTCACATTGAATGTAGCTTTGATTCTTTTTAGGAAAGATCTAAGAGCCGACTCTCCTATGGTTAGTAGATATTTTTGTAAACCCTAGTGTAGTGGACAACACATTCCTGTTGGTACATTCTGTATATAAGGCATTCTTGCCTCTTTGAAAAGGTTGGAATTTCTACAGTTAGAAATTCAGAGTTAAAATTTTTAGAGCACTTCTAGATTAGAACTTCTAGGATTAGAGAACTTTCAGACTAAGAATTGTTTAGAGTGAGAACTGTTAGGAGTTAATCAGTCAGTAGAAGGAGATAGAGTTACATCTTGATTCTCAGTAATGAGAGCTTCTCTTGTCTTCTCGTTTAGCAGTTAGATTTCAGTACGGATTGTAATGTATTTTCTAAGTCCTCTTAGTGTAGTTGGAAACAATCTGGAGAAACAGGTTCTCTGTACACTGGTGATTGTGCCAGCTTTGTAAATATTGCTTATTTGTTTTAATAATAGTAGAAGCAATCAGAGTTCAATCTACTTGATGTTGTGTTCCAGAATGATATTTGTCTTAAATTGATCATTTGATTTGTGAAGTCTTCAAGGAATGAAATATTATTTTGTGTTTTATTTAAATGGTAATTAAAATCTGCTATGCGAATTAGCACTAAGAATGAAAGAGGTTGTGTGTCAATCACAAGATTATCTTGTTCTGTAGTTTTAGTTTATAATTCCTTGAAGTTAACAAGTCTGGTTAAGATTGGATGAACTATTGTGCTTTTCTGTTTCAAAACTCTGACTTATCTTTTTATATTTCTTTAAAAACCCCTATTAGAGTAGGTTTTATTTCATGCTTGATCTTAAAACAATCCAGAAGCTCACACCAGTAGGCCCCTTGAATATTACTGTTTAATTGACCATTGAGTAACATCAGCATAGTTGAGACCCAACTACAAAGACCTTGGGAGCTAAGGCATCCATGTGTTGCCTTTCTCTTTCAGGAGAGGTAGAATAGTAATATTCTGCTTGCATTGTTGTGGTGCCAAAATCATCATCAACAGGAACTGGGGCTAGAAGGAGGGCCTAGAAGGGAAAATTGGATAAATTTGGGTTTTCCTCTCCATAAAGGCCTCACAGAGTTCTTCGATCAGCTGAAAATGCACCACCTTTGATAGAACTCAAGACCCCAATAAGACACAAGAGTCATAAGACTGGGGCAACCAACATACCACCTTTATCAGCTCCGCTCACTCCACCAGGCTTTTCACCAATACCCCAGTGGATACCTATCAATCCACCATCACATCCATGTCAATTGTCATCACAGCTGGTTCAACCCATACAACAGCTGGCTCAACCACCACCACCGCCACCAATGACATTCTTTCAGAATAATCCCTCTCCATTGGGGACTATTCCTGGAGGTTTTCATGACCTGCCTAAGAAGCCTGAGAAATTTTGTCCTAAGTACATTCATGGTGAGTCAAGGAGTGCTGAAGAGCACATACAAGCTTTTAAGGATGCTTGTACTAGAGCTCAGATAGCCCACCAGGATGTAGTCTGTAGGTTGTTTCCTTATTCCTTAGGGGATATGGCCTACAATTGGTACCTTAATCTCCCTCAAGGTTCTATTCTGACTTGGACACACCTGGAAAATGCTTTTATTAATCAGTTCAGAATCTATGTGGATCCAGCTCTTTTATATCACCAATTTGCTACCATTAGAAAGGAACTAGGTGAACCCTTGCCTTTATTCAATACTAGGTTCCAACGACTGTATAGAAGATTGCAAGATCCCTATTTAGTCACTGAGGATAGTGCCATTCAAGCTTACTTTAGGGTTATAGACCCCTTGTTGGGCTTGTTCTTGCAAAGGACCTATCAACCAGCTGAGATTAATTCTCTATCCAAAGTCTATCACCTAGCTATCAAGCTGCATCAACAAATTAGTTTTCAACAAGGAGGCCTAGGAGGAGGGTTCCCTTCAATAGGATATCAGATGCATATCCCAACCCCTCCATTCAATACTGTCCCGGGAATGTCTCCTTCCCATTATGGACTTATATCTGAATTGCAAACTTAGCCACCTATCCCATTCTTTGCTACTGGAACTTTTGATCTTTTTCAACAATCTCAGCTGCCTCAAAGTCCCCATGATCATCAGAACCAAATTGGAACATCAAATCATAGTGGTCAGCCACCTGTAGCTAAGAGTGTGGAAAGTGAGAAGACAATTTAGCTTACAAATGAGGTAGAAACCTTGAAAAAAACACTGTCTCAAGTTAAAAATGACATGGCTCAACTTCAGTTGAACCCTTCCCAAAACTAGGGTAACTACCCTAGTCAAAGCAGCAACAATCAAGGTACTTATCAGAATAACAACAATTACAACCAAAGGGGTTATCAGGGCCAAAGCTCCTCTAATCAAGGGTACCAAAACCAAAATAGAGGGTATAACCAAAGGCCAAATAACAATAGAAAATGGAACACAGGGCCCAATAATGGGGGAGTTTCTCATAACTATCAAGCAAATGAGGAGAGATCACATACTGCAAACGTGGCTGACCTCAACTTCATGACCAATTGGTGCAGGCTACATGATACTGCAACCCATTCTGAGATAAACTGCCCTCAGATGGAGAAAGTTGTCAAGATGGCACATGAGGATTCCCACACATTCCAGGGGAATTCAAACAAAGGAGGTGATTCAGTGGATACTGCAATGGCTTATGACATCTTTGAAGAAGAGCCTTCATTCCCAAGGCAAGAAGAGAATGAACTAGAGGAGGATTCATATGATGCCCAGGCTTTTCAAACAAAAGGATGACACTTTCTGAGAAATCAAGGTAAGGGTCCATTCACTACATCAACACCTCCTAATCACATGGTGCCTCCAAATCAAAGTGCTGATAATAATCCTCCACCAAAAGGCCTGTCTGACCTCCATAACAAGGGTAACTCCTCTGCTGTGTTCAAAAGTAATTCAAGTTATAATACAAAATTTGACATTGTTTCTGAGATGCAGAAACAAAAAAATTCTTTGTCATATTTTGACATTTTAAAGTGGTGCCCTGCTCAAAGGGAGATAGTGCTGAAAGCTCTAGAACAATATAATAAGTCAAAAGGAAAGAGCAAGGTGGCACCTGTTGGGGACGTGAATGCATCCTTATACAGAAACAAGGTAGGTACTCCACCTTTCCTTTTAAGTTTAAGAATTTCTAGGAAGAACCTACACAATTGTTTGTTGGATTCAGGGGCTTCAGGAAATGTCATGTAATTTTCCATATGCAAGAAGTTAGGATTAAACCCCATTCAAACCAATAAGGTCATTCAACTTGACAAAATAGAGGTTAATGTGGTAGGGGAATTAAGAAACATACACGCTCAAGTAGGATCAGATCCTAGGATCTTGACCAACATAGATATTTAAGTGGCAGATATTCCCAAGACCTATGGTATGCTATTAAGCCGAGATTTGATGAAAAATTTAGGGGGATATCTTTCCCTTGAATTTTCACATATGTGGCTATCATGGATAGGGATTCCTAATCAGATTAGGATTGAAAGTGAGCCTCACCTCAAGCATATCATCACTGAGTACGATTTTCCCAATGAGGTGGCTTACTTTGAGACTGAGATGGGGGTTTATAAAAGGGAAGAAATTCTAACCTTCTCGATTCTCCATTCTAAAGACATGTCAATGCAGAAACTCCCTGACTCCATGATTAATGAAAATCAACAGGCCTTGATTAGAAAGCTGCAATAGGACCAGCTGGTCTTGGGAGAAGGGGTAGATCTGCAAAGTCTCCTGCTCCCTAATTGGTGCAGGGTACACTACCAAAGCCACTCATAATTAACTTGTCAACCTTGCATTGACATTTTAAATCATATTTCCCAAGCTGAGGAAGCTAGCTCAAGTCACCCTAAGACTATTGCAAATCACTTCCTGTTTGAAGCCAAGGAAGCAACAATGTTAACTAGAAATGAGATACGGTCAAAGGAGGTTCCTCCTCAAATGGAACCTACCCCAGACACACTTCCAAATCAGCATATTGATGAGGAGCAGCCCCAAGGTTTGTTTGACACCCCTGCACTCATGGATATACAAAAATCCAAGGGGTTAACCCAAGAGACAAGTGAATGTCAAGAAGATAACCTTGGGCCACATGATACATCTGTACAGGGATTGGGAATTAATCCTTGGGAACTTACTAAACACCCATTCCCTATATTTAATCCAAAAGATCAAGCAACCCCACCTTTGGCTCATTCTATCCAACTACCCACAATGACCCCAAAAGAACCTACCCTAGCACACGATCAGTCATGGACCCTTACCTTTGATGGATCTAAGTCCAAAACCGGTTGTGGTGTTCAAATTGTACTAACCAACCCGAAAGGGAAGGTTTTCTTTTCTTCTTACAGGTTGTAATTTGGATGCACAAACAATGTAGCAGAGTATGAAGCTCTGGCATGGGGATTGATGTTTGCACATAAGAAGGTCACTGCCTTGATGGTCAAGGGAGATTCAGAAATAGTTATCAGGCAAATGCACATCCAATATACATGTCACAACAAGAGGCTAGCGGCATATAGGAACATGGTATGGAACTTGATCAAAGATTTTGATGCCTTTGGGATTAGACTAATCCCTAGAGAAGAAAATTAGGTAGCTGATTCATTGGTCATTGCTGCAAGTACCTTGGAACCTATGCAGGGCTCCAAATTCAAAAGATTCTTAGTGGAGCTGATGTCCACCCCAGCTATTCCTGACAATATCAAGAATTTCCAGGTCTTTAATGATGATCGACATATTCTGGCCTTCTTAGCAAGCTCTGATGTTTTTGAGGGGAAAATTATTGATGATTCCAACAGGGATCAAGGAGATTGGAACTCTGGAGATTGTGATATAGAAGGGGTTCTTAATCTGAAAAGTAATAACATTCCCAAGGGAATGGTTTCTCTGGAAAGAATCTTTGACTCAGATCTGAGGGCTCGAGAGAAAATATCTGCTGAAGAAAAGGGAGGCGAATATGAAATAGTTAACTTGGCCGATGCTGGCCCTGGGAGGAAGGTCTATATAGGGAAGGCCTGCCCTGAGGCAATTAAAGAAGACATATTGAGGGCACTTAAAAAGGATATTGCTACGATTGCCTGGGGGTATGAAGACCTCCAGACATTTGATGCTTCTGTTATGACTCACACTATCCCCTTGAAGCCCGAGGCTAAACCTTTCCGACAGAAGCAGCATCTTGTCAACGCCCTGATTGAGCCATTGATCTATAAGGAAGTTCAGAAATTGTTGTCTGCAAGGATAATCTTTCCTGTGCGACATTCAACATGGGTAGCCAACTTAGTTCCAGTCCGCAAGAAGAATGGGGAGATCAAACTATGCGTGGACTTCAAAAATCTGAACAGGGCTTCAAAAAAGGATAACTACCCGCTTCCCTCTCTGGATGAAGTCTTGCAGACTATCAATGGAGCATAGATGATGTCATTCCTAGACGGTTATTCTAGATACAATCAGGTAATGGTTGACTTTGAGGACAGGATGAAGACGATTTTCACTACAAAGTGGGGAATGTTTGCATATAGGAGGATGCCTTTCGGTCTGATAAATGTTGGAGCCACTTTCCAGCGTGCCATGGAAATAGCTTTCAAGGATCTAATTGGCAAATGCATTATTGTTTACATAGATGACCTGACAGTGTTTTCCAAGGACCGATTAAACCACGCTACTGACTTGGCCAAGGTTCTGGAATGATGCATCTAGTATGGAGTCTCATTGAATCCAAAAAAATGCTTGTTTGGAGTCTCTGAAGGAAAGCTCTTGGGACATATAATTTCAAAAAGGGGAATATCAATTGATCCAGACTGAGTTGAGTCCATTCTGAAGATCACCCAGCTAGGAAGTAAGAAAGAAATGAAGTCTTTCTTTAGGAAAATCAACTTCATGAGGAAGTTCATCACGAGCTTTGCAGAGATTGTAAAGCCTCTGAACAAAATGATGAAGAAGGATGCCAAGATAGAGTGGACAGATGAGGAAAAGGATGTGTTCTCACAAGTCAAGCGAGCCATCTCAGAAGTGCCCGTTCTCACTAGCCCTAACTACTCGAGATTGTTTTATATCTATTCTTTCACCTCTGAACACTTGTGTGTAGATGTATTAACCCAACAAGGAGAAGACTCAGAGGAGAGGCCGATTGCTTTCATGAGTTCTCCCTTCAAGAACGCAAAAATTAGGTACCCGCCCCTGGAGAAGCAAGCTTTCACGCTAGTTCGAGCTATCAAGAAGTTTCAACATTACATCCTTTGCAGCCAAATCATTGTTGTAGTTCCAGACACAGCTGTAAAGTCTCTACTTATGCAGAGCGAGCTGGGGGAAAGAAGAGGAAAGTGGATGGCTATCTTACAAGAGTTTGATCTAGAGATACGCCCTATGAGACTCGTCTGAGGCACTGGTTTTTCTGAATCCATGGCGAAGGCTGGTAACAACATTGTTTGCCAGCAATACACAACCCAATCCTTCTCCAACGATCCCTGGTATGTAGATGTTGTCTACCTAATGCTTAACAATCGCTGTCTAGAAGGAAAGAATTCCACTCAAAGGAGAGCCTTGAGACTGAAGAGTTCTCATTATATGTTCAAAGGAGGGTTACTATATAGAAGAAATTTTGAAGGAGTATACCTGAGATGCCTTGATCATCAAGAGGCTCAACATGTGATCTTTGAGTTTCATAGGAAACATGGCACAGGTCATGGTTTTGCAGATTCATTAGCACACTAGATCCTTAGATCTGGTTACTATTGGCCCTGTGTATTCAAATATGCCCATCAACATGTGAGGACATGTCACACATGTCAAATTTTTGCATCAAGGGAATGCCATTTAGCTATGCCACTACAACCGGTCTATGAGGTAAGACCCTTTGCCCAATGGGCACTGGATTTCATTGGGGTGATCAACCCAAAATATTCTGTAGGACACAAGTTCATTCTGACTATGACTGACTACTGCACAAGATGGACAGAGGTTGTTCCCTTCAAAAACAACACAACGGAGGTAGTGATAAAGTTCCTCACCGAGTGCATCATTACAAGGTTTGGGGTACCTTTCGCTCTGGTATGTGATAATGGTTCTGCCTTCTCTTCTGCTAAATTTATTTCCTAGGAATATGATCACAAGATCGTCTTAAAATATTCTTTGAATTATTACCCACAAGGCAATCGAGTTGCAGAGTCAACAAACAAGAATCTCTTAGGGGTAATTAAGAAACTGTTAGAGCATAACCCTAGAGACTGGCATACCCAGCTTAGATTCACATTATGGGCAAATAGGACTAGGATTAAGGCTGCCTTAAATACCTCACCATTCAAGCTGGTATATGGCCAAGAGCCTGTCTTTCCTATCCATTTACAAATACCTATCCTTGAGTTCATGTAGAAATTCTACTCCAATGACAATAGGATAGAGGTCAGGTTAGCTGCTTTGTTGAAATTAGAAGAGCAGAGAGATGTGGCCTTACAACAATTCTTTAGGCATCAGGCTGTTGTCAAATGGTGGTTTGAAAAAAGAGCCAAGATTAAGGCTTTTAGGATATCAGACCTTGTGTTGCTTTAGGACAAGGCTAGCGAAAAGAAAGGCAATCACTAAAAGTTTGACAAACTTTGGTTGGGCCCTTATCAAATTGCTGAGATCCTAGGGGAAAGTGCTTTTAGACTGAGTAGCCTAACTGGAGAACTTGTTCCTTTGCCTATTAATGGGAAGTTCCTTAAGCACTATTTTGAATCTTGAGGCTTGTTAATTTCTGTTCTGTATATAAGTAATTCATTGTTCTTTTTGCAAATATTTTATTTTGTCTCCTGTTTGTAAATAATTTGTATTTTTTTTGTAAATACTTTCTATGTTTCTGCTGGTCAGTAATTTGCTGCTCCTTGTGTAGGTAATTTACTCTTTGCTTGTAAATAGTTTGCTGCTTATTTATTTGTTCTTTCCTTCCCTCCTTTGTGTTTTCTTTGCTGTTTGGTCTTTGTTTTGTTTAGTTCTTTGGGGTCGATCTGTCCTTTCCACCTGAAACTGTGGGCTGTTATCTGAAGCATACTTTGGTCATTAGGAGAGAAGTGGTTTAGATATTTTCAAGTTTTTTGATTGGATGATTTTGTCCTCAATTCGTTGTTTCATGCTTGTTGTCAATAAAAGTTGTGAAAAGTTTTGAAAACAAGGTGCCAAGTGAGAGATCCTTCATCAACTCCCCCTGAATCTGTCACAAATCACTAAGATCATCTCCTCTTGTATTGGTACATTTTTCCTAGGGTGATAGTGTGTACGATTCGAGTGAAAAATCCGATCTTCCAAGTGTTGTTATGAGGTCCATTGTAGTTTTCAACCCAGATCAGATATTAAACATCTGACATATTGAAAAGAAAAAGAGAATTAAATGAAATATCTGAAACTTCAAAAGAAAAAAGAAAAGAATTATCAAAAGAAAAAGACGATTCAATATGAATGGGTGATTCCAGTATCTCTACCAGGGGTATGGACGCTTGACTGGCAGTAGAGCAATGCTGTGAGAGAACTAGAGGTATCTCTATCGGGGCTATGGACGCCTGACTGGCAGCGGAGCAATGCCCAAGATATCATTGCACGAAGGAAATCAACTCATGTAGCTCAAATCTTGCACATTTTTGTCCGAAAGATCGAGAAAACTTTACAAAAGAGTGATGCACAATCAAGCACACACACGTAGATTCAGAAGTAGCTATTGTTGGCTTACATTTTGAGATTCTAGCTCAACCTTGTTTGTTACAACTGACCCAATTGGAGTTGTGGTGTTCATGAACCAAGAGTTCTAGGTAGCGGAATCCTTCAGCTTCTTGAAAATGGTTAAACCATTTCCCTAGCCGAGTCGCCATTTGTTATGCCTTGCATAACCACCACATTTTGATTTGGAACAAAATGGGTCCCCCTTCTCTTTTGGTTTCTTTGCCTCTGTTATTTGCTTTGCTTTTGGGAGTTCTTCTGTTTCTCCATGTTTTATCTTTTGTTCTGTCTGATCTTTTTTCGTTTCTGCCTCAGTTGGAATTCGGGTTTTCTCCTGAGTTCGGGATTTTCCACCCGATTAGGATTTTCCCAGATCTCGCTCGAACTTCGGCTAAGTGCTGTTGCTCGGGGATTTGTGGTCCTCGTGGAATTTTGCAGGGACCGAATTTTCCTGATTTTTCTCTCTTCGCGGAAATCCGTCCTGCGCGGATTTCCCCGAAATCTGCTGAAGTGTGAAGAAGTGTGGAGAAGTAGGACTAGTTAGTAAATGATGATGCATTTTATGATTCATTTATGCTATTTTGAAATCTCACATGCTATTCCCTGATTGGTAACAATCGGATTAGGTCTCTAATGGGTGTTTTCATGCTTATTCCGCTGGAATCCACTTGGCTCAAATTCTTTGAATTTCCTCCCTGGCTTGGGTTCCACGGGTCGGTCTGAAACCAGAACTATTTGTATGATCATTTTGTTCAAAGTTTTAACGACACCTTACTGACATAGGATTCGTTTCAATCATGATCTTGATTATTTAACTTCTATTTGTGTGATTTTCACTGTAGTTTTCTTCGTTGAATGCATGATTAAATCCTACACTAGATGATATTTGCTAGGAGAGCTCAGTTGAAAGTCATGCCTCAATCCAGTTGATCCTAAAAATTAGCTAAGGCAAAGGTCGGCAAGACTTTTCTAAACTCTTACCAACTGGTGGCTTGGCTCTGACCGTTTTAAGTCCAAAGAATCAGAATACTCCCCATTATGGATCTTATCGGCATAGGATTATCATGATCTACCCGACCCATAATTCACTTTGTTCAAATCTGCGCCTGTTGTGCCTATCGGCAAGACCCCAGGGATCTCATGGCGAGTGGAATTTACATACAGGCATCTGTCGGCAGGACCAAGGTCATCGTCCTGGCGAAGAGGGGTTTTCTATCGGCATGAGTTTTCCCTTCGGGGGGTGGTCTTGGTGAAATCTCAAAGTCTTTCCGACCACTATCAAATGGATTCATATATCGACATAAGGTTTTCTCTCCGCTAAGAAGTCTCAACGAAGGCTCCATGTCTCACCGACTAGCAACACTAGGCTAATACTTCGGCGGGAGTCATCTTCTTTGCCAAGAAGTCTCGGCAAAATCTTCAGGTCACACCGACAAAGCACAAGAGGAGGTCTATCGGGGTGAGGTCTGGCAGTCTTGCCGACCCATAAAGTCTCACCGACATATTGTTTCATCAGTGAAAGAATCAGGTTGTCACGGTGACTGGGAGTTTCCCTTCGGCATGAAGTTTGTTTTCAGAGAAAGGTCTTGGTGAGACCTAAATGTTACACTGATCAACAGAAAGAATCCATACTGGCGGGAGATTTTGACTTCGAGGTGAAGTCTCGGCAACTTCATGAAGTCTCATCGACCGGCGGAGCCCGGGGTAACACTTCGGCGAGAGCTATCTCTTCGGTGGTAGGTCTCGGTGAAGTTCTAGGTGTCTCACCAATCAGCTCGTAACGGAACTCTTCGGCCAAACAAATAGCATTCGGCAGGGTGTCTTGGCGAGTAACTTTGGTCTCACCGACCCAGCACAAGAATAATTGATATCGGTAGGACTTCTCTGATGTCATAGCGACTGAAGGGTGAGCAGGTGGAGGCTTCTCGGCGAAATGTAGGCTATCTGTGGGACGTCTCTCTGATGAGAGCGTGTTACGGAGACACATTTGGAACAAAAGGAATACATGTCGGTATAACTACAGAATGATCTCCCCGAAGTGCTCTCGGTTTGGCGAAGGGAAATGAATGCAGCAAGAGGTCTCGCCGATGATCCAAAGTCACACCGATGACAAGGGTCGGCTCGAGGAGAAAGCAAAGGGTCGCTATGAGGTCTCCCTGACTTCGGGATCTCTTGCTGACTAGTGAACAACCCGGTCAAGGAGAAGACCTCGGTGTAAGGTCTTGGCGAGGAGAGGAAGTCTCGGTGACTATGGAAGTCACATCGAAGCAGGAGGAGCTCGAGCCTAGAGGATAAGGAGGGTGTCGGGGAGACTCCAAAAGAAAAAAAAAGCTTCGCCATGTGGTCTCAGCAAAGGAGGGAGGTCACACCGATGGGATATCCCTTCAGGGAGAGGAAAGGTATGCACCAAGAGGTCTGGCTGACATTCAGGAGTCTCACTGAAATAGAATGGGCTCGGCGGGGAGAAAACAAAGATCAGGAAGACTCCAAAAGCATAAAGGGGTTCGATAAAAGGTCTCCCCGAGATTGAAAGGTCTTTCCGATGCAGAGGAGCTCGCAGAGAGGAAAGACGTGTGCTAAGAGGTCTCAGCGAAACTAAGGAGTCTTGCCAATGGATTTTGTGGACTCGATATGACTTCTACTGCTCGCTAAAATGTCTTGTCGACTGCCATATGCTATGCCGATAACTGTTAAGACGAAATTGCATCGGGGAGACACAATGATTGTCTTACCGACATGCGATTCAAGGCGAATCACTTTTGATCACCAGGGAATCCTGCGTGGCCTCTGTTCCTCCAATCAAAAGAAGATGACCTATCAACCGATTGACCATCCTTGTGTAAGAAGATCAACAGAAAGCGAGCAGGGTGGATTCATTCTGAGATCACTAAGGGATGAATTTGTTTGGACAATGGTGTTCAGATCTGCCAGAGGACCCGATGGTGCTACCAGAGGACGGTCAACGAACAGGGAATTCCAGAATAGAAGGGAAGCCGAAGAAAGGATCTTTGACTCATAGGGACAGCTGTGGCGGCTACTGGCAAAGGGGGTAGATCAATATTGATGAAGATATTCTGAACATTCAAGGCAGCCCTGAGTTAGAGTTTGAAGGAGGACACGAAGACAAAAGAGTTAATGTTGCAGCTATAAAAAGATCTAAAGGTTTCTCCTGAGGTCAAACCATCACCGACTCGGACAACAGGGCTTCACATTGAATGCAACTTTGATTCTTTTTAGGAAAGATCTAAGAGCCGACTCTCCTGCGGTCAGTAGATATTTTTGTAAACCCTAGTGCAGGGGACAACACATTCCTGTTGGTACATTCTGTATATAAGGCATTCTTGCCTCTTTGAAAAGGTTGGAACTTATACATTTAGAAATTCAGAGTAAAATTTTTTAGAGCACTTCTAGATTAGAACTTCCAGGATTAGAGAACTTTCAGACTAAGAATTGTTTAGAGTGAGAACTTTTAGGAGTTAATCGGTCAGTAGAAGGAGATAGAGTTGCATCTTGATTCTCAGTAATGAGAGCTTCTCTTGTCTTCTCGTTTAGCAGTTAGATTTTAGTACATATTGTAATGTATTTTCTAAGTCCTCTTAGTGTAGTTGGAAACAATCTGGAGAAACAGGTTCTCTGTACACTGGTGATTGTGCCAGCTTTGTAAATATTGCTTATCTATTTTAATAACAATAAAAGCAATCAGAGTTCAATCTACTTGATGTTGTGTTCTAGAATGATATTTGTCTTAAATTGATCATTTGATTTGTGAAGTCTTCAAGGAATGAAATATTATTTTGTGTTTTATTTAAATGGTAATTAAAATCTGCTATGCGAATTAGCATTGAGAATGAAAGAGGTTGTGTGTCAATCACAAGCTTATCTTGTTCTACAGTTTTAGTTTATAATTCCTTGAAGTTAACAAGTCTGGTTAAGATTGGATGAACTATTGTTCTTTTCTGTTTCAAAACTCTGACTTATCTTTTTATATTTCTTTAAAAACCCCTATTAGAGTAGGTTTTATTTCATGTTTGATCTTAAAACAATCCAGAAGCTCACACCAGTAGGCCCCTTGAATATTACTGTTGCATTGACCACTGAGTAACATCAGCACAGTTGAGACCCAACTACAAAGACCTTGGGAGCTAAGGCATCCATGTGTTGCCTTTCTCTTTCAGGAGAAGTAGAATAGTAATATTCTGCTTGCATTGTTGTGGTGCCAAAGTCATCATCAACAGTACCCTCAAACCTATACCCTAAACCCTCTACCCTCTACCCTAAACCCTTAACCCTAAACCCTTAAACCCTAAACCCTAAAACCTTCTACCTTCTACCCTCAACCCTCATCCCTCAACCCTATGTTCTCAACCCAATACCCTAAACCATCAACCCTATACCCTCAATTCTCAACCCTCTACCCTATACATTGGATTCTCAACCCTCATATATCTCTGCCGTCCCTCCTCTTCTCTCCTTCTCTCTATCTCATATCATGCATCCTCCTCCTCCATCCCTCCTCTCTGCCTAATCCCTCAACGTGTACCTCGGCTTGCATAAACCCTCTACCTTCTACCTCAATCCAATGCCCTCTACCCGCATCCCTCCGGCCTTAAGCCCATGAAACCCAGTAAACTCTACCCTAATCCCTAAAATATCTGCCTCAGCCTAAACCCTTAGACCTAAGTCAGCAACCTTCTACCCTCACCTTCCAACCCTCTACCCTCAATCCAATACCTAAACCATCAACCCTATATGTCCTCAACCCTATACCCTCAATTCTCAACCCTCTACCCTATACATTGGATCCACAACCCTCATATATCTTTGTCCCTCCCTCCTCTTCTCTCCTCTCTATCTCAAGTATTCCTCCATCTCTCCCTCCCTCCATCCCTCCCTCTCTACCCTAATCCATCAACTGTATGCCCTCAACCCTTAAACCCTTAATTACTCAACCCTAAACCCCAAAACCTCAACCCTTAAACCCTCTACCCTCCACCCTCAACCCTAATCCCTCAACCCTTAAACCCTTAAACCCAAGTACACTCCACATTAATACCTCAACCATAAACCATTAATCCATCAACCCTCAACCCTTAAACCCTAATTCTTCAACCCCTATACCCTCTACCCTATACATTGGAACCTCAACCATAATCCCCCAACCCTATACCCTCAATCCTCTACCCTCAACCTTAAAGCCTCAACCCTCAACCCTTAAACCCTTTACCCTCTACCATCTACCCTATACATTAAGCCCTCAACCCTTAATTCTGAACCCTCAACCCTTAATCCCTCAATCCTCAACCCTCAACCCTGATACCCTCTACCTATACATTGGACCCTCAACCCCAATCCTTCAACCATATGTACCCTCAACCCTAATCCCTCAATCCTATACCCTCAACCCAATACCCTAAACCATTAACTTTATAGGTCCTAAACCCTACACCCTACAACCTCAATTCTCAACCCTCTACCCTATACATTGGATCCTCAACCCTAATATATCTCTATCCCTCCCTCTTCTTCTCTCCTCTCTATCTCACTTCTTCCTCCATCTCTCCATCCATCCATCACTCCCTCTCTGCCCTAATCCTCAGCCTAAACCTCAAACCTTAAGAAGCCAAACACTCAGCCATAAACCCTCAGCCTTAACCCTCAGCCTTAGCCCTTAAACCTAAACCTAAACCCTTAAACCCTCTACTCCTCTACCCTCAGCCTAATCCTCAGCCCTTAAACCATAAACCAGAAAATCTCTACCCTAATCCTAAACCCTCAACCCATGCAACCCTAATCCCTCAGCTTCCCTCTACCCTGTACATTGGACCCTCAACCCTAATCCCTCAGCCCGATTACCCTCAATCCTCTACCCTCTTCCCCTTAAAGCCCTAAACCCTCAGCCTTAGGCCTAAACCCTTAAACCCTCTGCTACCTATACATTAAACCCTCAGCCCATAATCCCTCAGCCCTCAAGCCCTTAAACCCTAAACCCTCAACCCCTATATCCTCTACCCTTTACATTGGACCGTCAACCTAATCCTTCAACCATATACCCTCAACCCTAAACCCTTTAACCATAAACCCTTAAACCTTCTACCCACTACCCTCAACCCAATACCCTCTACCCTCAACCTAATCCCTCAACCCTATACCCTCAGCCCAATACCCTAAACCATCAACCTTGGAGGTCCTCCACCCTAATCCCTCAACCCCTATCCCTTTCTCTCTATCTATACATATCACCTCTCTCCCTCCCTCTCTCCTACCCTCTCTAATTGTCTCTATCTATCATGTCCCTCTTTCTAGATACCTCTCGCTCAATCAATCCCTACCACTCTCTCTCTCTCTCCCTCTATTTATCTCTCTCTCTATCTCCTCCCACTGCCTCTTCATAATTCCCTCTCTCTCATTCTCTCTCAGGTCTCTCTCTCCCACCACCTCTCTCTCTCTCTCAAGTCTCTCCCTTTGGAACCCTACCTAGGTATACCTCTCTCTCTCTCTTCCCCCCCTCTCTCTCTATCCCTCCCACCCTACCTAGATAAGTCCCTCTCACTCCACCCCCCTCTATCTCTCCCTCTCTTAGGTCACTCCCTCCCACAACCTCTCCCTCTCTCAGGTCTCTCACTCTCACACTCCTCTCTTTCCTCCTCTCTCTCACACACTCCCTCTCACTACCTATCTCTCAAGTATCTCCCTCTCACCCCCTTACACTCTCAAGTATCTCCCTCTGGCACCCTACCTACATAACTCTCTCTTTCTCTCCCTCTCTCTCTCCCTCTCTCTCAATTCTCTCTCTCCCACCCCCCTCTCTCTCCCTCCCCCCATATATCTCTCTCTCTCCCTGTCTCTCAATTCTATCTCTCCCACCCACCTCTCTCTCCCTACCTCTACCCCTCCCACCATACCTAGCTAAGTCCCTCTAACTCCAACCCATTCTCTCCCACTCCCTCTCTCTTAGAATCTCCCTTCCACCCCCTCCCACTCTCGCAAGACTCTCTCTTACTACCTCTCTACATATCTCTCTCCCTCCCTCTCTCCCTCCCACCCTACCTAGACAACTCTCTCTCTTAAATCCTCCCTCCCTCTAAAGACATGATGGCACTTTCAAATTTTGCAAAATCTGAAGTGCTCATATTAAACCTTAAGAATTTTTATCTAAAACCTTTGTTACATTTGATGTAGGGTTCTTATATGGGGGTTTAGGGTTTTGTTCTTTTTTGTTTCTTGTTACACTCTATTTTGTTGATTAACTATGTGGTGCCTATTTCTAGACATATAAAACTTCCATGTCTATTTATATCATCAAGTGACTGGCCCCTCTTGTGTCTAGGTCTAATCACCCTTTTCTTATAAGGTTAAATAAATGATTTTTGGCCTTTGCATCCTTTGTATTTCATGATTTATAAGTCTCAAGCCTATTATTTTCATAACATCCTAGGGGATCCCCCTCATTAGAACAACTTAAGTGCACGTGCTCAAAGTTTCCACTTAAGTCCTGATGGCCCTCATAACTATATCACTCATTGCTGATTTATTCATAGGCACATACTTTGAATTGGCGACGAGTGATGGAACAGTGTTTTCTTTGACATTGCTCATCGCTAATGGATTTTGAGCCTTTGAATATATAACAACGGTAAGTGATTTTTTGAACTTTTGTCTTTATCGCTCATTGCAGATGATCATAAAATGATTAACTTGGATCAACGATGGGCAATATGATGTAATTTCCTTTATATCGCGTGATTGCAGATATGTTTTAAATGTAAAGTCCCACATTAGCGATACGTGATAGAAATTTTGAACGTTGTAAATCCTCTCATTGCTAATTGCTCGCATAATGTACGAGGAGAATTAGCGATGAGCGATGGTCTTATGTTATATCACTCATCGCGAATTCATTTTAGAACTTGAGTTCTGAATTAGCGACAAGCGATGGTGTCCTCTAAAAGGTTTTCTTTCACTAATATGATGAGATCCTATGAGCGATGTCTTTTGTGTCTTTTATTTTATCTAGGTGTACATGTCAAAATTTGGTGCCTCCACTATATCTCCCATCACCGATAGGATCCTATGTGCAAATTTTGAATTAGCGATGCACAATGGAGGGATAGATGTGACCAAAAGACAGGCCTTAGAACCAAGGGCTAAAGACCATCACAAGATGTTTATATTGCTGATGAGGCTTATGAAGGATGAGATGCATCTGTGATAAGAGATGACTATTGATGGAATGAGCAAAGTGGTAGGATCCCGATGATTTCATGTAAAGCAAAAGAGAAAGCGGTGAAAGGAATGGAGGACTGTTGATAAAGTTTTCAAATAGGATGATACAATGGAATAAAGATCATCGTGTGAATACTTTCATCACTGATTGCACCCTAGAAGTTGAGAAAGATCAGGGATGAAGTGTATAAGGAAATATTCTCTCAAGTAGATAGTCTGGTCTCATGTACTTCACCGATATAAATGAAATGACATAGATTAGGTTGGGGATACATGCTAATTGTCAAATCACATATGATTAATCAAGGTTAGAGAAGAATGTGGCAAGATTTGAGATAACATCACTATTTTCTAGGAGCAAGTTGATAATGGTAAAAAAATGATGCTCATGGCCACCTTAGATGAAATTTTAATTGCTCTACGATCAACGACCCATCTTCAAAGCCGAACTATTAAGTTATCAATTTGGTTGAGCAAGGAGTTCTTGAATCATTAATTCTACATGCTCAAATGTTCTATTTAATGTAGGTTGATCGTTGTTCATTCTCACCATCTTTTCAGTTTGTAGTATATGTGAGACGAAGTGTGAAGTGGAGTAAGAAACTGTTTGTTTGTCTTGAGTTGAATTTTCTTGTCCTTAGTAGCTTGGTTTCAAATTGGGTTCTCTGGTTTTGTTAGAAATTTCTCCAATAGGTTGGTTATAATTGTTTGGGTTGTAAGTGTGTCTCCCTATAGCTTTGTTTCAAATTGTTAAATTTTGGTTGTTTTGAAAATGGGAAAAACTCGTGTGACAATTCAGCTTGTTAGAAGGTCTAGCCATCTCAATGTGTTTGAGTGTCATGAAGATATAGTTGAGCATGAAGCCCAAGCTTCTCCTGAGGTTTCAAAGGGTAAAAAGGAGGGATAGAGGTCTTAAGAAGAAATCAATTGTGTAGAGTACATACCACTTGAGAAATAGGACCCTTCTGGGAGAAGTGGCTGAGTTCAAAGGCAAGGAACTAGCGTAGCCAGTGAAGAAGGCCAGGAAAAAAGAGAAAAGCCATAAGGCTTGCTTGGGAAAACACAATTCTCCTATTGTGCTTTCTGATAATCCTTTAGACGTTGAAGCTGATACTAAATCAGACTATGGCCAATACCTTCATTCTTTGGTGTCGTATGGGAGCTCTGATGATGATGTGGTGATGATCCCTCCAATTTCATCGAGGACAAGGAGCGGTCGGGAATTTTTTAATGCTGACAATTATGAATAGGGTCACCGTGTTGTTTTAGTTTTTGATGGCACCGTGGTATTTGCATAGGAAGTATTTATTTTCATGTGTCCATGGTTTATCTTTTGCTTTCCTATGCTGATGTGGAAGTCTTCTAAAGGATATGTACGGAATATTTTTTGTTTCAACAACGAACGCTGTGACAATGACTATTGGTGTCCTACACATGCTTTTGCCTTTTGTCCTCCCCTATTCTCAAATGATTGTGTATGAAACCATCTAGGGAGTTCTTTGAGGAGTCAGTTAGAATTAGGCTTTTTGAAATGAACTAAAATGTAAGTGAAATTGTAATTCAGCCAGGTGCTTGTTGCTCCCCTATTTTATAAAGGGGATTTCATGGCTAATAGAAGAGAGTTTAGAATTTTGAGTCTAGACAAGGTCATAGTAAATACTATGCTCTAAAAGCATAATAGAATGTAAATAGATACTTTAGTAGATATATCAAAAGAAAATTTAAGATGAAGGTTATATTGTATAAAGATCTTAAATATTGTTTTACAAAGAAATAGCAAAAATGAAGAAGAATTTTAGTTCTAAAATGTTGCTCTTCTATGTATTTTCTTCCAAGTTATGAATGGAGTTGTTAATTATGATTTCATTTGTCTTCTGTCATTTACACCAAATTGATGAACTTGTTTTATGCTTTAGTTCAATGGGTTGATTAAATGCTAAAACAAGGTCATTAGTTTGTGAGAAAAGGATATAGGATTTAGTAAGGAAGTGATATTTTGCAACATAGTGAGTTAGATGTTACAAAGTGGCATTCTAATAGTCCATTAATTTATGAAGTTCAATCAAAATTGTATTACTAATTGATTACAAGTTATAACTCTTTTTCTCCCTTAGATAAGGCACTAGTTGTTTTATTAGTTTATCTTGTGGTCAGTTGAGCTAGTATTGAATTTGGCCTAGGATTCAAGATGAAGAATGATTCATAAAATACTCTAAACTACATTGCTCCAACTTTAAGTATGTAAGTGCACTACTTGAAATGAGTAACACTTCTATTTGAGGTCTGTCGAGCCTTTGATAAGGTGAATTTCTTGTAATAGTGCATCTATGTGAGGAAATACTCTTGACTTGATTTGAGATATTATGAGTATGCATGGGATTACCCCCTGGGTCTCACAGAGCCCGAAGAGAAGAAGTGAAGTACTAATCACTTTACTTAAGTGTTGGACAATCCTCAACCTTGCTGATGATTGAGTTGTGGAAAATTCATAGGCAAGGACTGAGATTAAGTTTGGCTCAAAAAAAATAACCAACATAAATTGCAACTCTGTTGGGGAACACTTTGTATCTTTGATGCAAATTTGTTGAAGACCATTTGAAAGGAGTAAAAAAAATTGAACATCTTGTTTATATATTGAAGAATTTCCAGATTTGCAAATTGATTTGTAGTAGTCCTACAATCAAAATACTAAGAAAGTGTCTCTGCTGGAAGAACTCAGAGAAACATATTTTTTCTTCAAAGGTTTTCCTCTTATTGAAGAGGTGGCGACTCTACAATTTACACACATGAAGGGATACTATTTGTTATTGTAACTTGAAATTTTTCTATTCAAAATTGTAGAAATTGGAGGTGTGAAGGTACATGGTTCTTTGCATATTTTCATTTGCTGAACATGTCCTATTGAAATACAATTACTGTTCCACTTAAAGTGTTTGTCAGAATATTCACAAATTTGCTAGTATGGATGGTTAAAATAAAGTTGTATATCTTAGGATTTTCTATCCATTTGCATTATCATATGTTTCAGGCCCAAGTTACCATCATATTATCAACTATCCTAGTGATTTTTCATATTGTCATGGTTATGATTATGCATAATTAGTTAAACCCTAATTTGCATACATCTACGGATTACCAAAGGGAAATAACCATGCCATTAGAAACCTTAATACATATTTTTGAGAAGCTTCAGAAGTTTGATAATCCTCAAACAATTGAAACCCCAAAGTACATGAACCCAAGTGTGAACAAGCCTAGGCTAAGGCCGAAATGGAAAGTTGTGTTTAAAAAGGGAATTAAAGAGTTGAAAAAAAGGCACTTGATGTATTTACAAGCTCAGTTAAGAGATAATCATACTAGATCTGCTAGCCAAATTGTTGCACCTTTTTTTAATTCTTTTGATCCATTGTATGACCAATTAGACTTGTCATGGATTGATTACAAGGTTAAAATTATGCCATCTCGAGTCTATAAGAAGATGCCTAGATTTAATGGATATAATGTGTGTGAAGGAGATGCACATGTCCAAAGTTTTTATAGCTTCATGGTGAAACATTCATTTGGAGATCAGGATATGTGGATGATATTTTTTGTCAGATCTCTTGAAGCTAGGGCTAAGGATTGGTACTTAAGTTTTCCTAAGAAGTCCTTTTCCTCTTGGGATAAACTAGTGGATGCTTATAGAAAATAATTTGGAAAAGAACCTTTTGACCTTGTCATAGGGTTAAAACAACTTAAGAAACAAGATGAAGAGTCAAGTATTGCTTTCAGTCATAGATTTTTTTTTGCTCTTGAATGAATCCCTGAAGATTTCAGACCCAGTATCTCATATTGCATTCATATATATTTTGAAGCTTTTGAGTTAGGATCTAGTGCATTGTTAAAGGATTTTAAAATCATGAGTATACAGATGGCTTACACATGTTTAGATAATATGGAAAAAATGAGGAATGAATATGTGCAAGGTTTGTTGTGTTCAATTGTGAATAAACATGTTGATGAAACTAGCAACTATGTGAATACAAAATATCAAATGTTTTCATTTTTAGATACAAACAAGTGCATGCTCAAGAAGGAAGGAGTTAAGAATACTACAATGTCTTCCATTGTTTTTCATGACAGAGAAAACGTTTGTCTCTATTCTCAAGAAAATATAAGTGACCAAATCAATGAAGACACCCAATCCCATGTTGGAGTGAAAAAATATGTAGATTGGTTTCATGACATCCCAAAAGTAAGCAAAAATGAACAAATAGATAGCCTGTCTTGTAAGACAAGTCGTAACCATGCCTTTGAAAAGGTTGTTGGAAATTCAATCTCCTATGATCAAGAAAACCTAGTTTGTGATCAGTCCATTGATTATTTTGATGGTGATATCATGATATACCTTGATTTACAACTTGGTAATGCATGCAGTCACAGTAGAAGTCAAGAAGAGAAAGTGGTTGAAAGGATGGATCAAAATAATGAACTATTAAGTAGTGAAAAAAATTCAAATCTATTAACCACTGAATATCAGAAATATACACATGGGAATAAACCTCAATTGTTATGTGTTTCTCATATTGATTTTGGCAGTGATGATAATCTTCACTATGCAAGATATGAAGCATGTGTATTTGATCTTCCTTCTAATTGTGAACCAGTTGATCATCATGATGATAATGTGGGTAATGACAAACAACCATTTAATTTTAATGATGCATTGTATGATGAGCATGAAAGTGTATAGGCTGATATAATTTCAGAAATCTGTTTTGATGAGTTAGAAACAACAAATGATCATAAAGATTGTGTATTTGATAGGCCAAAATTTGAAAATTTTAATGCAGATTTGGATAAGTATCCGTTTTCTATTTTAGATGAACCTAGTTATGAATCTTTTCATATGGATATAGGGGCTGATTCCAAAGAAAAAATAGATTACCTTTTTGAACTAGAATTGCTCACTTTTAAAACAACTATTAATGTTGAAGATGTTAACATCTTATGTTCAGAAAATATCAAAATGAGTAGGGAAGAGTATAGGTTAGAGATTCTTGGTGATTCTCTACACCAACATGTTGAGGCACAATTACAATGTATGCCAAAGTATGAGTGTATCTTTTTACATACACTTGGAGATAGTTTGCATGATGTGAATAAATTTTGATTAGTTCTTATAATTGTTTCATTTTTGACATGCAAATTAATAATCAGATTAAAATTGATAGTACCAACTATGTGGCAGAATATGAGTGCCAAATTTTTCAACTGGATGGAATCTTCTTGCAGTGTGGTAATGGGAAAAACATTAGAGAGGATTTGTTTCAACTTGAAAATGTTTTGAATGATAAAAATTATGAGTTATTGCCACATGAAAATCAGTATTTTAAGGCTATGCCTAATTCTCAGATGCATGATAGTTGCAAATTTGTTGATAATATTGTATATGCTGAGCTGTTGAGAGATGTCAACATGTTTAATCATATCTATTGCAGTGAAGTTTTTAGAGTGGATTCATTAAGGTGTGATGAGAAATTTGTCTATGACAGAGGAAATAAGAGACCTACAATTTTTGGTGGCCTTGGGCCATCAAATTTGGTTTGAATTGTCAAACCAAAGCAGTAGGGGGTAGAGATGACCTTTTGACTCTGTTGCCCAATGAAGTAGGAACCTAGTCTACTTCTCCAGAGAATCTAAATTCTCCCTATATTCACTGAGGAACAAATGTCCCCATAAAGAGCCACTTATGGCACTTTCAAAATTTTCAAAATTTGAAGTGCTCATATTAAACCCTAAGAATTTTTATCTAAAACCTTTGTTACATTTGATGTAGGGTTCTTATATGGGGGTTTAGGGTTTTTTTATTTTTTGTTGCTTGTTACATTCTATTTTGTTGATTAACTACGTGGTGCTTATTTATGGTCATATAAAACTTTCATGTCTATCAATATCATCAGGTGACTGGCCCCTCTCATGTCTAGGTATAAATCACCCTTTTCTTATAAGGTTAAATAAAGGATTTTTGGCCTTTGCATCCTTTGTATTTCATGATTTAGAAGTCTTGAGCCTATTATTTTCATAACATCCTAGGGGATCCCCCTCATTATAACAAATTAAGTGCACGTGCTCAAAGTTTCCACTTAAGTCCTGATGGCCCTCATAACTATATTGCTCACCACTAATTTGTTCATAGGTACATACTTTGAATTGGCGACGAGCGATGGAATGGTGTTTTCTTTGAAATTGCTCATCACTAATGTATTTTGAGCCTTCGAATATATAACAACGGTAAGCGATGTTCTAACCTTTTGTTCTTATCACTCATCGTGGATGATCATAAAATGATAAACTTGGATCAGTGATGAGTGATATGATGTAATTTCCTTTATATCGCGTGATTGCAGATTTGTTTTAAATGTAAAGTCCCACATTAGTGATACATGATGGACATTGTGAACGTTGTAAATCCTCTAATTTCTAATTTCTTGCATAATGTATGAGGAGAATTAGTGATGAGCGATGGCCTTATGTTATATCGCTCATCACAAATTCATTTTAGAACTTCAGTTCTGAATTAGCGACAAGTGATGGTGTCCTCTAAAAGGTTTTCTTTTGCTAATATGATGAGATCCTATGAGTGATGTCTTTTGTGCCTTTTATTTTATGCAGGTGTACATTTATAAATTTGGTGCCTCCATTACATCTCCCGTCGCCGATAGGAGCCTAGGTGCAAAGTTTGAATTAGCAATGTGCGATGGAGGGATATATGTGACCAAAAGATAGGCCTCAGAACCAAGGGATAAAGACCATCGCGGGGATGTTTATATTGCTGATGAGGCCTATGAAGGACGAGATGCATCCGTGATAAGAGATTACTATTGATGGAATGAGCAATGTGGTAGGATCCCGAGGATTTCACATAAAGCAAAATAGAAAGCGACGAAAGGAATGGAGAACTGTTGATGAAGTTTTAAAATAGGATGAACAACAGACGAAAGATCATCGCGTGAATACTTTCATTGGTGATTACACCCTAGAAGTTGAGAAAGATCAGTGATGAAGTGTATAATGAAATATTCTCTCAAGAAGACAAACTTGTCTCATGTACTTCGCTGATATAAATGAAAAGCCACATATTAGGTTGGCGATACATTTTAATTGTCATATCACATATGATTAATCAAGGTTAGAGAAGAAAGTGATAACATTTGAGATAACATCGCTATTTTCTAGGAGCAAGTTGATAATGGTCGAAAAACAATGCTCATGGCCACCTTAGAAGAAATTTTAATTTCTCTAAGATCAACGGCCTAGATTCAAAGTTGAACTATTAAGTTATCAATTTAGTTGAGCAAGGAGTTCTTGAATCATTAATTTTGCATGCTGAAATGTTCTATTTAATGCAGGTTGATCGTTGTTCATTCTCATCATCTTTTCGGTTTGCAGTATATGTGCAAGGCGAAGTGTGAAGTGGAGTAAGAAACTATTTGTTTGTCTTGAGTTGAATTTTCTTTTCCTTAGTAGCTTGGTTTCAAATTGGGTTATCTGGTTTGGTTAGAAATTTCTCTGATAGGTTGGTTATAATTGTCTGGGTTGTAAGTGTGTCTCCTTATAGCTTTGTTTCAAATTGTTAAATTCTGTTTGTTTTGAAAATGGGGAAAAATGGTGCGATAATTTAGCCTATTAGAAGGTCTAGCTGTCTCAATGTGTTTGAGTGTCATCAAGATATAGCTGAGCATGAAGCCCAAGCTTCTCCTGAGGTTTCAAAGGGTAAAAGAAGGGCTAGAGGTCATAAGAAGAAATCATTTGTGCATAGTACATACCGCTTGAGAAATAGGACCCTTCCAGGAGAATTGGTTGAGTTCAAAGGAAAGGAACTGGCACAACTAGTAAAGAAGGCCAGGAAAAAAGAGAAAAGCCATAGGGCTTGCTTGGGAAAACACAATTCTCCTATTGTGCTTTCTGATACTCCTTTAGATGTTGAAGCTGATTTTGACTCAGACTATGGATAGTGCCTTCATTCTTTGGTGCCATATGGGAGCTTTGATGATGACGTGGTGATGATCCCTCCAATATCACCAAGAACAAGGAGCGGTCAGGCATTTTCTGATGCCGACGATTTTGAATAGGGTCACCACCTTGTTTTAGTTTTTGATGACACCATGGTCTTTGCATAGGAGGTATTTGTTTTCATGTGTCCATGGTTTGTCTTTTGATTTCACATGCTGATGTGGAAGTCCTCCAAAAGATATGTATGGAATATTTTTTGTTTCAACAATGAACATTGTGATAATGACTACTAGTGTCCTGCACATATTTTTTTCCTTTTTTCCTCCCTTGTTCTCAAATGATTACATATGAAACCATCTGGGGAGTTCTTCGAGGAGTCAATTAGAATTAGGTTTTTTGAAATGAACTAAAATGTAAGTGAAATTGTAATTCAGCCGGGTGCTTGTTGCTGCCCTATTTTATAAAGGGGATTTCATGGCTGATAGAAGAGAGTTCAAAATTTTGAGTCTAGACAAGGTCATAGTAAATACTATGCTCTAAAAGTAGAATATAATTTAAATAGATAGTTTAGTAGATATATCAAAAGCAAATTTAAGATGAAGGTTATATTGTATATAGATCTTAAATATGGTTTTACAAAGCAATAACAGAAATGAAGAAGAATTTTAGTTCTAAAATGTTGCTCTCCTATGTATTTTCTTCCAAGTTGTGAATGGAGTTGTTAATTATGATTTCATTTGTGTTTTTTCATTTGCACCGAATGGATGAAATTGTTTTATACATTAATTCAATGGGTTGATTAAATGCTAAAACGAGGTCATTAGTTTGTGAGAAAAGGATATAGGATTTAGTAAGGAAGTGATATTTTGCAACATAGTGAGTTAGATGTTACAAAGTGGCATTCTAATAGTCCATTAATTTCTAAAGTTCAATCAAAATTGTATTACCAATTGATTACAAGTTATAACTCTTTTTCTCCCTTAGATAAGGCACTGATTATTTTATTAGTTTATCTTGTGGTCAGTTGAGCTAGTATTGAATTTGGCCTAGGGCTCAAGATGAAGAATGATTCATAAAATACTCTAAACTACATTGCTCCAACTTTACGTATGTAAGTTCACTACTTGAAATGAGTAACACTTCTATCTGAGATCTGTCAAGCCTTTGATAAGGTGAATTTCTTGTGATAGTGCATCTGTGTGAGGAAATACTCTTGACCTAATGTGAGATATTATGAGTATGCATGGGATTACCCTTCCTGGGTCTCACAAAGCCTGAAGAGAAGAAGTGAAGTACTAATTACTTAAGTTTTGGCCAATCCTCAACCTTGTTGATAATTGAGTTGTGGAAAATTCATAGGAAAGGACTAAGATTAAGTTTGGTTCTAAAAAAATAACCAACAAGATATACATAAATACATACATACTTACATACATACAAGCATAATACATATGTACATACAATCCTACATACATACAAGCATACATGCACATATGCAAATACAATCTTACATACATATAGGCATACATACATACATGCATTGATACATACATACATACATACATAGAGGCATACATACATACATACGTGACATACAAGCATACATGTACATACAAACATACAAATATATAAAAATACATTCAATAGAGTATCATTTAACATAAATCAAGACATAACGCGAGCGCGATATACCGTGCACATGTTATGTCTTGCTAGACATGTCCCACACAAACACAAAAAACCATGTCAAAACTAAGATATAACATGAGTGTTATAACACGCTTGCATTATATCTTTCTTTAGGAATCCCCAAGGCGTAGGCTTGGTATTTGCCTTGGAATACCAACCTAAAGGCTTGGAGGGCCTTCCCAATGACTAGAGATGTGTTTTTGCAAATTCTACAATATTTCACATAATCGGGTTCATGCTCACCGTCGAGATTGCATGTATTTCAATGTTGAACAAATCAAACACCTGGGTAATGTTAGGATCTCTCTTAGCTATTCAACGATGTAATTTTTTCACTTTTTGACAATGTTAAGCCTTTCATCTATAATTTATTTTATTTGTCTCTTTTTTGGAAAAAAACAATGTTTGGTGTTTTTTTCATTATAAATTTAACCGTTCATTGAAATTTCAAATAAATTACATTTTTAGAAACTAGACTCCATTCTACAAATTTAAAAAAGAAAAAGAAAAAGAAAATTTCAATTAGTTTCCAAAATTTGTAGGAGTAGCACGACCAAAATTCTATTTTTCAGGAAGTGACCACTTTGAAAATTAGTAAAAAATTAAATATTCATTAAAAAATTATTAGAAAAATTGTGCACCAACTATATATTGTTAGCTAATTTCTCACCAAAACAATTTTAAAGATACTAAAAAAGAGTTCACCGTGCTAGGTACGCACAAAAGTTGCTATGTTATGTTTTTCTGACAAAAAAACACCAATTTTTGTGCATCACTCTTTTGAACCCCTTAATCTCAACCATTTTCAAAATAAATGAGTAGTTTGGAAAGTAGACTCAGAGCACTACAATCCTTATTTTTGTTGCATCTCAAAATTTTGAGTGTAACTATCCTCAATTTCATGTCCAAGGTCAGTATTTTCTGATTTTAGAAAAAAAGTGGCCACTTAACACCCTTTTTGGTCTCCCATCTTTTTGCACTTACCCGTATATCCCATGTATGTGTATATGCATAATTAGTTTATATATATACACATATATGACCTTCAATTTTATAATATTTAAAGTATGCGCATACATTCTTTTATCAACAAAATTGTGATAATCCACACAACACATTTTTCTTCCCAATTTCATTTAATGTGCAGAAAAGATAACATTAAGTTTAACTAGAAACCCATCTTTTTTCCAATAATAACTTTTGGATTCATTCTAAGAAGATTGAATAACAATGCATTGATTCTACTTCAGTTTTTTCTTTTTTCAGATTGTAGGAATCAGGTAGCACAACCCCCTACAAACTATAGTGCGCTTGGTAAACTTTTTAACGTGACTGGCGGTGTTGGCACAACATGCCCTCCCATACCACCGGGGTGGGGGAGACTAGACCTCATGACCAACCTCCTGCAATAGGAAAGATTTAGCCAACTGAGCTAGGGGCCCAGCCCGGTTCTACTTTAGTTTACCGGAAAACTCCTTCAATATTTTTCATAAGTTTCACCAAAAAGTAAAAGAAAGTTCTTGCATTTTTGTTATTATGTTCTTCCCTTTATATATTTATGTCATTTTGATGTTCCCAAATTCTCTTTCATTTGTTTTGAATTTAGTTATTTAAAGAAATAATCTTTTTGATTTAGTCTAATTACAATGAATATACAAAATATTTTGTTTATAGGTCATAAGCTTGGCTAAATAGACTTGGGGGTCAGTGATACAAGATATGTGTTTAATCTGGAGTTTTATCGAAGTTGACTGATAATGTGGGTGGTCATTCTATAAACATCCCACTGATGGATTATACTGTTGAGTATAGAATAGGTGTGAACAACACTCTTCATGCCTTCACATTCTCAGATTGTTAAGGACAAGTTACAGTAAATGGGACAAGCCCTCAACCAATACTTGGTTGTGACATGCAGTGGTACATTTTTTTCCGATGATAGTTGAAGTGAAAACTTGTATATACATTTGTGGTTTGTCTTGATGCCAAAAAGATGCATAACATCTCCTTCTTTTGTGAAACGAATAAATCACAATGATAAATGAAGCTATGGGGTGGAATGGATATGGGTTCTACTCGCCCCTTCATCGAGCTCTAAAGAACCTATGATGAGCTTATCATCACCAAATCAGTGGTTCAGGATGGGCTTCATGGGCTATGAAGCCGAGTGTTACTAAGAGCTCGCGACCTAACATTGTGTAATTCCCACTCTAATACCAGCTAATAAAACACAATTAAATATCTAAACTTATAAAGAAAACAATTAAAAAAATAGAGATGATGGATACTTTTAAACTAAAAAAAAATTCCTTAATGATATGTATTTAAAGAATAATGTTGAAAACTTGTCCGAAGGTTAGATCCTTCCATTATTATTAATATTGAAATATATAATCCTTCATTGTCACATAAAATTTCTACAATCATTTCTCGAATTAATTACACAATTTTTAATGAATAATTATTTGTTAGATTCTAGAACTTTATGAAATACAACATAGTCTCTTTTCAATCTGCAATTTTAAATCTATCAATAATACAAAAAGGAGCTCGTATATCAAATCTTCTTCAAAAAACCCAAAAGATGCTATATAAACCTACAACACTGAATAGAGCAACCTAGTCTTGCTCACCTCCTAGCTATAGGATTGATAAGTCCACCCCCGAGCTCAATACTAGCTCACACAGAGCTGCAAACTGTTCATAAGCTCACACAGAGCCATTTTTTTTGGCTCACACAGAACAAATAATAGCTCACATAGAGCAAATAATGGCTCACATAGAGAAAATAATGGCTCACACAGAGAAAATTGTGGCTCACACAGAGTAAATAATGTTAGTATCTTAATAAATCATTGAATTCCATTATTAATTTGAGAAGAACATCAACATAAACAACAAATTTTCTTACCTCTTATATTTAGATTTGAACCCCCATTCTTTGCAACTTCTTTTAGCCTCTTTTCTCTAGCTCTCCTTCCTCTTCCAAAAATATTTTTTTTTTTTACATTATTTCCAACACTTTCCCTTTTTTCCCCTTCCCTATAACTATCTTTCTTTTCTTTTTAATAGAGCTTTCATTTGAAACTCTTCATATTTCTTGAAAATAAAATAATAGAGACCATACATTTTCCATAATAAAAATTAAAAACAATTATTTGAATCACTTACTTATTCTTCTAATTGCTAAACTATTTTATAATTCAAACAACCTTTATTACAATACTTTTCCATAAAAATATTTAATACTTCATGTTTATTATCATTCCATAAGAAAAAATTATATTAATGTTAATGTTCATCATTTAATCATCACACTATATTATCAAATAAATATTCTAATAAACAAAATTAGCTATGACCCTACAACTAAATACTCTCAAATAATTTTTGTTATGCCTCACACATTGGCCAAACAATGAAATATATAAATATCATACATGCAATGATTTAAAGTCTCTCACATATGAGAGATGTCATATGAAGGATAAAACTCAATGGCTCATGATATTACAGAGGGTGAGGCCAACCCTAATGATAACAAAGTCAACTATAGGCCAAATCTAATGGAAAATACCTTTGGCTTTAAGCCGAGTTATATGAAGACATTATTTGGCTATAAGCCAAACCAACAAATATCAATCCTCAACTAAGGTTGATTCAAAAGGAATAGAGTCAGCTATAATTCGTATACATTGATAACACATCGACTACAAGCTGATTTCAAATGATAACATAATTGGCTATAAGCATAATACAAATGATATGGCTTCAAGCCGATTCTAGTAGTAATAACAGTTGGCTAAGAGCCAACCTTGCTAACTCGGTGAATGCAATAAGATTGCATAGAAAATACCTTCACAATATACAAATTCTTAAACAATGTTAGCTCAATGTAAAAGAAAAGGGAAAATGGGAGGGTCTGAGCCCATCCTACATCATTAAAGATGAGTATAAGGTCGCCCATATAAAATATTAATAGTGAATCAATTTTTCATTCAAAGCAAGATATTTAGAGGATTTGATCAAAAGAAAAGATCTAACACAATCAAATCCAAAAGCAATACTAAATACTTTAATATGGATTGTGGAAACTTTATATCATTAAAAGAAAACTATCGATTATGTAGAAAATGAAATGTTTCTATTTTGTCTTATATAGGATGTTGCATTGTCGAAACCAAAATCAATGTCTTATATGACCTGCTTGATCTCCTAAAACCAGACATTATCCATAATCCGAGCATATAAACACTCATTGATTGGAAATAAGATCTAAAATGGCTATTGACTCGATTGGTCTAGTTAGTCTTATCTTTTTATTTAATTTATCTTTGGACATATTCCTATGCGCCTCAAGGAAGTCCACAAGTGATGAGAGGAGCGATGATGGATCATGGCCTTTTTCTCTTTGATTTCTATTTGCGGTTTGTCTTGGCAATATGATAGTGGCAACTAAGTTCGTTGTGTGTGGTTGGGGTTACATTTGGCATAATCAAAATATCCTATGCATGTTAAAGGTCATCTAATGCTTTCTTGCATTAGGACTAATGTGCTTTGTGATTACTTCCTCACATATTTTGACAAGGTTCTATTCTCACTAGCATGTGTCATGGAACTCCTTGTCTACAATGTTTTTGTTTATGCAAAGGGACAACATTTCACACCTTGGTCTATGTCATACCTTGTTGTTTGTTATTCATTTCCATAATAAATACTCTAAGATGATAATCATGCATTAGAATTAAAGCTCAAAATCTATCAATAAAATCCTACATCAATCTCAAATCATTTCATCCATTCCATTCCAATTCTATCTAACTATTCTTCACTTCTTACTGACATTTTCTTCTAGTTAACATTTCTTTTGTTAGTCCATGCACTCGCATGCATCAAATTAACCTTGTCGATAAATTTGCTATTTTTTTGGACTTTTTTGAAAATTTGTCAAATTTCCTAAGGGGGCACCATGATATCTCGCCTTTATTGGGGTATGCCAGGGTATACTATGGCAGGTCTTGAGCTAAATTTTCCTGATTATTCTTTGACACAATGCTTAAAATCGTATTGTATCAAAGAGGGACAAAAAGTAGACACCAAAAAATGTCTTAAGCCCGCGAATAACATTTTCACACTAATTGGCATCTTTCCTACATAATTAAATTATTTTTAATTATTTAATTATTACTTAATATCACTTTCTTCTATTAATTGAATAATTTTATATTATTTAATTAATTCATTTTATCTTTATTCTTCTCATATTAATTAAGTAAATCTTATTTATTTAATTACATCACTAATTACCTTCTTTTCATCTATAATTAAATAAAGTGTTATTTATTTAATTATTCACTATCATTTTCTTGTATAGTTAAATAAATTATTATTTATTTAATTATTTATCATCTCCTTTCTTGTATAGTTAATTAGTTGTTCCTAAATATTTAATTATTTACCACCTCTTTTTATCTATCATTAAATAATTATTTTCAATTATTTAATTATTTATCTCCTCTCTTCTTCTATAATTAAATAATTATTTTTAATTATTTAATTATTCATCCACCACTTCCTAAATTAAATAATTGTTGTAATTATTTAATTCATCTATCCCTATCCATCATTCAATTCATTTTTAGATACACCATATAACTCTTATTAATTATTCTTCCCTCAATCAATCTCCACCATTGATCATACTACATCATCACTCAATATTCACCATCCATTTGAGTTAGATTTTTATAAAATCAAGTTTTCCCATTTCAAGGTTTATCATAATCTTCAATATTTTTCTTTCAACCATTCATCTTGAGGAACCACATTCTTCAATATTTTTCTTTCATATCATTCATCTTTAGATCTTGCTATCAATCATCCACATTTCAGAGCTTATTGCAAATATTGCATACTACATATATGAGAGCAAACAAGCAAATTGAGAAGAGCAATGAAGGGGAATCAACTTTGGCATTGGATCTGAGGTATATTTGTTTTATTATTTTGATTTCTATTGTCATATTGTACTTCATTGTTAGATTAGGGTCTCTATGGATTGAATTTAGGTAGTTTTGTGGTTGCTATCAATGATTCATGCTTTTCTCCCAATTTTCCTAGTCGACAAATGCTACTTCTATTTTGGAAGATAATCATTGGTTTAGTCTCTCTTAGATGATTATGCTAAGGTGTTAGGACAATACATCAAATTTATAATAAAATTATGCTTTACTTTTTCAATACAGAGCCCCCTTTGAAAGATAAAATTATGAGAATTCTTGGCTACCAAATGTTTTTTCTTCTTGCTACTTATTTAGGGCTCCCTTTATCCACAAAAAAACTCTCAAAAACTATTAGAATGGAATTTTGGAAAGGATTCAAAAGAAATTGGCTAGTTGGAAAGGAAGGCTCTTAAGTCAAGCAGGCAAATGTCAACTTTTGAGAGCCTCCTACAAAATATTTCGGTCTACTACATGTCTCTCTTTAGGATCCCTGCTTTTATAGTTGATAAGATTGAGCAAATACAAAATAAATTCCTTTGGAATGACATGGAATAAAAAGAAATAATAGTTCTAGTGAATTGGAAGAAAGTTTGTAAACCTAAGAAGTAGGGGGTCTTGGCATAAGGAAGCTGAAGCTATTTAATAAAGGGATTTAATGACTAAAATTGGTTGGACCCTCATTGAGAGTAAAAAATATTAGGTTATTATCCCCATAGCTAAATATTTGGAGAATAGAGAACTTGGTATTTTTTTATCCTCATCTAATTTACCTCAAGGTTTGGTGATTTGGAATAATATTCTAAAAATAAAAAATGTTATTAAGAAAGGAATTTTTGGAGGTTCAGTGATGGTAAAACTATTAACTTTTGAAATGAACCTTGGAAGGAAGGTCCTTTATTGCCTTCTATTCAAATATTTTCTCAAATAAAACTTTTTTTAAAGAAGGGGGTAACTTTTTTTTAAAGAAGTGGGTAAAAATTTATTTAATCAAAGAAATCAACATTACAATCAAGGACCCAAAACTCAATTAGTAGGGGCCCACTAGGCTCACCCTACCAAATACAATAAAAGAAAACAAAGACCCCACCATCTAAAATCCTACCAACTCCCTCAAGGCCCCTGATTGTCCTCCTAAATCAACATCTACAATCTTTGGAAATAGTCCAAGGGAAGATGCTCCCATCCACCAACATTCCAATTACCCCTTTTCTTTGAAGCACATTTTTCTAGACAATCTGCTACATTGTTCCACTCCCTCAGGATATGAATAAAGGAAACCAAATCAAAATAATTTTTGAGTTAGTGAATCTATTGAACCACTAAAGCTAACTACAAATTCACCACATCCAAATTTCTCTTATTCAATATAGTAACCAAGATCTAAGAATCTGGCTCAGAGATGACCTTGCATCAACCAAGGGTATAAACCTTTTCTAGAGCAATAAGGATATATAGAGCCTTCATAATATTATTATTTTTATGACCCTGGAAGATGGAGAAGAATAAAAGGACAACACCTGAACTATCCCTTCAAACACCCCGAACCCCAACAAACCCAAGATTGCCCTTGGAAGAGCCATCAATGTTAATCTTTAGGACCCCAATAGGAGGAAAAGTCCATCTACATTCTCTTTAGATTTTCCCATTGGGAAGTCACCTCCCCCTTAAAGAATCCTTCCTTGAACCATCTCCAATTAAACCCAAATCCTACATCACCACCACCACAGACTTAGCTTGGATAGTCTCCTAAACCATACCAAGAATCCTCTATAAAATCTTATGATCCAATAACACCCCACCTTGAAAGATCCTATGGTTCCTCTCCAACTATATTTTCCAAAGGATGCATGAGGGCTTGATATCCCAATCCATATGGAGACTAAAGGTCTTAGCAGACAGTCTCCCTAAAGTCCTCCAAAAATCAACAAGAGATGAAGCATACACATAGGTCTATCTCCAAACTCCCCACCAACGGTTCCAAATGATGCTAGAAAAGATGAATTAAAAGGAAAAATGTAAGGAATATTCATCACTACTGCCACACAGAACACAATAGATGACCCCTAAAAATCCCTCTTTCAAAGATTATCCTAGGTGAGACACCTATTATGGAAAACTAACCAAAGGAAGAAGTTACATTTAGGCCAAGAAAACTTATTCCACACATAATTCCACCAAGGGAATTCATCCTCCCCCAAATTTACTCTTATCCAATTCTTGATACCAAACAACCACATAGTACATCCCCTAGGATTAATACTCCAAGCTACGATATCATTCCTCAATAAATAAATACAACATCTACCTACTAAAATATAAGATAATTCTTCTCAACTCTCCTTAGAGCCCCCAATTAGCCACACTTGAAAATATTTCCACTTAAACACCTCCACTTGCCTCATACTCTTTGCAACTTTTAATTTTTGGACCCTAGTCCAACCATCCTCCAAGAAGCTAAGGAAAAGATTCTGTAAGTGCAAATACATGGTCATGATTGGGGGATGGTCATTCTAAGAATCAAACCATAAGAGATCCTCAGAACCCTTGTTAAAAATCCAAAAAAAGCCCTGCTTGATTAAGTTACACCCCTTTTAAGAGTGTCCTAAATCATAGACACCTTACTTGCTAAGGATATCCTAGGCATATCTTCCCTTGCCACCCCTCACAAATATTTAGAAGTAATGATCTTAGAACAAGCTTGATCCTGATTAGTGCACCACCTCTAGTAGAGATTGGCAGTAAAAACCTGACCGGTAAGGATAAATTATCGTAATCCAAGGCCACCCTTCTATTTTGGTCTACAAATAGACTCCCACTTAACCATAATCCACTTCAAAGAGGTTAAATTTTCAGCCCATAATTATTTTATAGAGAGAGTATCTAGTTCCTTAATGAAACTTAAGGGAGTAACCTACACCATGCACCTATAAATAGGAAGTACCTGAACCACATATTTTAATAACATTACTTTCCCAAAAAAAGACAACCACCTAAAGGTCCAATTGTTGAATCGACCTCAAAACTTGCCCATCACATTTTTCTAGGTCCCTCTTGGCAAGGGGTCAATAGAGAGAGGGATGCCCAAGTACACAAAAGGAAGAAAACTAATATAAATCTAAGAATCTGCACAATTCTATACTAAATAAGAGGAGGGGTATGGAAGAAAAAAATGGAGGACTTTGCTTCATTGATCCTCTATCCTAAAGAAACAAGGTAGATATCCAAAGCATGCCCAAAGTTAATCACTTCTTTGATTCTAGCAACTCCCAAAAAGGTACTGTCATCCATAAATTTTAAGTGAGACCGAGGAAGAAATCCATTGCCCCAACTCCAACCTTGAATAAGCTCTCATTTTAGGTGGGATTTTAAGATTCTTCCCAAGCCCTCAACTAGACTAATAAATAAATAGTGTAAATGGGGGTCACCCTGACAAAGACCTTGTAAAGCTCCAAACATAGCAGAAGGCTCACTATTAATCAACACTATGTAGGAAGTAGACATAATGTAACTCATCCGCCAATTGACCTTTCCCTCTCCAAACCCAAACACAATGAGCACTTTATGAAGAAATGGCCATTTCACTCAATCATGTGCTTTGTCCATGCCTAGATTGATGAACATGACCTTATCCTTGGATACCTCCATGGAGTGAGTGACCTAAGTTGTAATAACCACCCCATCTAGGATTTTCTTGATTGTCAAAAAATCCCCATGTTATTTTTAAATAACTTTGATAATCCATGGCTTAAGTCTGTCTATGATAAACTTAGAGAGGATCTTATAGACCATATTACAAAGGGAAATTGGCCTAAAAAGATCCAAAGAATTGGCCCCTTCTCTCTTAGGAATAAGAACTAAGAAGGTAGAATTCATTAATCTCATCAATTGTTTGCTTCTCTAATTCATGCACTACCCCCAAAAGATCAAATTTGATAATCTCCTAAAATTCCTGAAAAACTCTATCAGGAAGCCATCAAGTCTAGGGGCCTTGCCTTTCTTCATCTTGAAAACCATCCCCTCAAGATCCTCTAGAGAGATGGGTCTAATAATCATCTTATTCACCTCATTAGAAACAACTGAGGGAATACACTCCAAAATAAGATTCTCTTCCACCATCACAATAGGAGAGTCCTCCGTGAACAAAGAAGAGTAATATCGAGTGACCTCCTACGACATATCCTTAAAAGAAGACTTCTCTCCTTGGGAAGATACAATTGAAGAAACCAAATTCCGACATCTTTTGGATTTAACAAAGTTAAAGAAGAAAGTCGTATTCCTGTCTCCCTCTTGAAGATAGTCAATCCTAGCCTTTTGTTTCCAAAAATATCCTCCTGCATCTCCCATTTTTCTAAATCCTTCATAGCTTCCACTTCTTCTCTATGGGAGTTCTTGGTAAGCCCATGATCCATTTTCTTTCTGGTGATGGCATCCAAGCGGTTATGGGAAATTGATTTTTCCATATAGATATTCTCAAGACATTGCTTATTCCACTTATTAAGTTGGTACTTCATAGACTAGAGCCTCTAGATAAAGGTATAAATGAGAGTACCATGCACAAGAAATACTTTACCCCACCACTCTTTCATAAGATCCTACAAGGATGACTCACACAACCACAAAAGTTGGAATTTAAATGAAGGGTTCTTAGCAACACCCCTCCCAATCGCAAATAATTTGATAGGCTAGTGATCAGAGCCCCTCCACTCCAAAATATCTGAATTGGTAATCTAATTATTTCCAATAAAAAAATGAGAAATTAAAAACCTGTCTAATCTCTTAGAGATAGATCCCTCCCCACATCTCTTGTTACTCCAAGTAAATAGACCATTTATTGGCTTTATATCTATCAAGTTCAATAAGACTATATTATCTCTAAAAAATGAAGAGGAAAGCTCAAGCCTATCCACTTCCCCCTTATTTTCCTCCAAAGTAGTAATAGCATTAAAATCCCCAACCAAAATTCATGGGAATAATGGAGCTAGGGACCACACATACCTAATATGAGCCCAAAGACGAGATTTACTAGCAAAACATTGGTAAGAAGAAAGACTTCTTCAGAGTCAAAACTCAAGGAATCATGGTCAAGGAATGTCTACCAAAAAATCCACTAAAGTTATGTGTTACTTCTAGAAAAAATGTGGAACCTAAAGATAGAGAAGACCCTCAAAATTTGGAAGTAGAAGTGAAAGGAGGAGAAAAAGGGAGATAGTCATTGATAATGCATTATAGAATAAGTAATTCAATGAAACATTAATAATTAGAGAAGAAAATGTAGCCTCAGAAGGAATTGGAATCAAAGATTTCTAGGATGAAAGACACTTTATAAAAGTAGAGGAAGTCCTAAAAGAATATGAAGAATTATTTCCTCAAAATATTAATGACTTGAAATGTATAAAGTAAGTATGAACTACTAAAATACAATTAAAATAAGGGGTAAAACCATAGAGGAAGATGCCTTATTGACTAAATCCTAATGTGAAGGCTAGCAAAGAAAGAACTAGATGATATGTTAGATGAGAGTATTATCAAACTAGTGAAAGATTCATAATGGGTAAGCCCTATGGTTGTATAACATAGGAAGAATAGGAAAAAAGAGTATATATTGACTTTACAAATCTAAAAAAACCTTGTATACATGATCTATTCCCAACACCTTTTATAGAATAAATTTTAAAACTAGTAGTTATAATGGAGGTTTACTCATTCAAAAATGGATTCTCAAGATATCATCAAGTAATAATTTGGGAAGAAGATCAAATAAAAACCACCTTTGAAATATAGTTTAAGGATCATTTGTGTACACATTTATGCCATTTGGTTTAAATAACTCCCCTATATTATTTAACAAAATTATGATAAATACATTTAAAGACTTTATTCATTATTTTTGGAAGTATACCTAGATGAAAAGATAGTCTATGGGATAGTAAAGGACCACATACAAGTACTTGGATTGATATTAGAGTGATGCAGAAGTCTACAAGCTACACTAAATTTAAAGAAATGCATTTTTTTTACCCTTTTGGACACTTTTAGGACATATTATATGCAAAAAAATATTGATGGTGGATCCACTAAAAACAACCATGATCTTAAACCTAATAGCCACGAAACACTAATAGAAGTAAATACATTTTTGGGATATATAGGATACCATAAAAAAATCATTAAAGGTTATGCAAAAACTTTTGGACCTATAAAATATCTTGAAAAAAAAGAAAAACTTTCCAATGGACTAACCAATGTCAAAAATCATTTAACACCCTTAAATGGAAGATTGTGAAAGACTCAATATTGATATTTCCAAATTGGAATATCCATTTCCATGTACATGTAGATGCATTAGGCAACACAATTATACAATTGCTATCACAATTGTAGAGTCTTAACTAATGTGTTGTAAACTTGGTGATACCTACACAATTCAGAGGTTTAACTGACTGAACAGTCCACTCAACACTGCAAGACTACATTAAAATTTCAACCTAAGGTTTATAAACTTGTGATGGTGTAGCATAATATATTCCTTTAGAGACTCAAAACTACTTAAGCTACCCTATCCAAGTGATTCTACCTACTGAAAACTCATAGAATTACAAAAAAGTAAAAGACAACCAAAACTAGTGGCTACAAGTACCTACAACTTAGACTGTAATTGAACTGTTGCTAATAAAATGATACTATGATAACTGAAAAAGTGATAAAAACTACTAACTTGGCTAATTTAACCTCCAGATTACTACTGGTTAACCATTGCGTGCGTATTCATAAGCATTCATTGACAATAATAAGCAAGATATGAGATTCTAGTTAACATGCATATAGTTCATGAAATAATGATAAATGAAAAATAACTATTAAACATAAATGAATAACTGGAAAATTAAGTGAAGAGCAATACCTTGAGTGGCCTTCTCAAGCGGCTATTCTCACTGAAATGAAATGAAATCTAACTAACTAATCTTACGCATCCAATGAAATTAACTTCATTCATTTCATATCATGAATGATTACAAAAGATATTTTCTCAGATTGTACTCAATCATTCTAAATATTTTCATGTCTTGAAATTGAAAATAATTGATAATATAAAATTGAAAAAATTAACTAATCTACAGATTCAACCAATATCTATATACAAGCTTGAGGGAATCTTATTCAAAGCAACAACTTAACTGAAATCATTAACTCCACTCCCAGATATTAGAGCAATTGTTCAATCTAACTAAAAATGAAGAAGAATTCTAATAGGATTAAAACTCCGCAGATCAAAATTGCATGTAAAAACACAAACACTTTTCAAGATCCTATCAATCAAAGGAGTCCTCTTCTTCAGTGCTTATTAACTAGTTATAATAACACACATTCAACCTTCATCAAGTGCCTTCAATCATCAATCATTACGTTTAGCTTAACCTGGAACTCCCTTGTTTCATTGTTCCAATCTCCTTTTGCTACAGGTTCAATCTGCAATTGCTTTGTACAACAGTTCCTCTTTAGCTACAAACAAGTTAATTTTGTAAAGCATGTACACAAGGATAACTATCATAATAAAAACATAGCATTCCATCAACATTTCATACATATCTTCATATAAACCATACAATACTAGTTATATTATAACCATATTTCCATCATTATATTCTAGGTTCAAGTCTGCATAATAGATGTGAAAGGATAGTATAATAGGAGCATTGCTTGGAAAATGCATTAAAAAGTATATGAAGGTATGTATGAAAGTAGCAGAAAACAAGCTAATATCGCCCATCACTCCCCCCAACTAGCCTTTTGCTTGTCCCCAAGAAAAACACTAGGGGTGTTGATTGTACTAGAAAGTGATCTGCCTTAGGTCCATGAATACATTAACCTCCCAAATAAGCTTCAAATAGATTCCTTGATATGCTTCAAGCTGCCTCATCCTAATAATTCCTACTCTCACATTATTCACCCTTCTCCCCAGTCTAATGTGGAATTGGATAGAGGAGGATAGGTGGATGGAAGGTGAGCGGTACCTAGTAAACTCCCTTGTCAACACCAATTGCTATATACTTGTGTACCCTCTAAAGCATAGTAGTGAAATTATACATAGAATGTGGCTCCTTCCTCTATAATTCAGGGGTTAAACTATTCCATCTATTTTGTACATACTTTTAGCACTGTTTTCCTAAACCCACAACTAACATCTACATTCTTTCATAATCTGCCTTTTTGAGTTTCGTGATTTTCTTACCCACACCCTTATGGTCAATAAGTTTTAGCCATTCATCAATGACTACATCTGGATTTTAGCGTCTTTTCTTATTGGAAGTGCAATTGATTTTTATTTCTCCTCATACTCCTCCATTATCTCACCCCTAAGCTTCTCATTCCTATAGTAGGATGCAAGTGCTCTCATTTGAAGATCTACAAAAATTAGAGGGTTACATTCTATTTCATTAGGAAATACATAGTTGTGTAAATAAAAACTCACACAACTGATCTTGTTCTTCAGGTGTAGAAGCAACAACAATTTCAAGAAACTCATAAGTTCTACTCATACCAATTGAATGTTTGCTAATTAATCTGCTAAATTGAAAATATAGGAATCTTTCTTGTAAAAAAATACATATTTCCTTGGTGGTGGTATGCATTTGAAAATCTATGCAACCTTATCAACTACTTCTTCCAATCTAATTGCTGATTTGCTCAACTCCATGTATTTCTTTTCTAGTTCTTTAACCAAGATTTCCTTCTCTTTCTTCCATTTCCCCTTTTCTCGTGCAAACTCAACAGTTATCTTTCATAATTGGTGGCCAAGTGACAAGGTTGTATGATAGTTAGGAGCTTTGATAGGAGGGGGTTTCTCATGTGGCATTGCTAGTTATTTATCCCCTATCTTGGTGATGGCCAATTGTGCCAACAAATCTAGCTTAGTGCCATGGCCATACAACTACAGTTTCTCCTCCATCTCATGTATTTTTGCTTCTCTTTTCTTTTCCTTTTGTTCATAATTTTTCACTAACTCCTCCAGGTGTTTGATCCTATCTAAAGCCACTTGGAGGTCTTTCCTTACATCTCTTTCCTCTATGTACATATCCTATGTACCTACAAACTGTTCATCACCTTCCCCTTCATAGTCTCCATAAATGGAACTATTCAGGGCTTCTTTATGCAATTTCTTAGCAATATAAATATATCTTTGGATTCAAAATCATAAGTTGTCACCACATATCTTCTCCTTTTTGCTGGTATATTCACATTACTAGGAACATCCCCTTTTGCTTTAGAGTCAGTTTCTATGATCATAACATCTTCCTAATGTTGTTCTTCCTGATGTTGTTCTTTACTCCTCTCTTTTCCTTTAGGTTCCCCTATGTTCCCCCCCATGACACCTTGTTTCTTTAATCTACCTGAGTATCTAGGTGTGAGAAACTCTTCCTCAACTTTCTTCTTTTCCTTTTTAACACCCTTCTTCTTCTTCTCTAGAATATATTCTTTCTCCTTTTGAGTATCTCTCTTTTTCTTTGGTGTATCCTTCTTTCCTTCTAGTTTAAAGGGTGTGGAAGAGGTGGATGTCCTACCTCTCCGACTCTTATATTTCTGTGATCTTGAAGAAGGTATTTCCTCAATTATAGGTGGCCTAGATTCTAGTTCTTCAAGTTCCTCATGCTCGCCTTGGCTAGGAGTAGGTGAAGCCATAGGTGAGACATGATGTTTTTCCTCTTCAGGCTCATTTTGGGTTTCTACATCCTCATGTACCATAGGTGCATCCAACAAACTGTCAATATCTATGCATTCCTTGAAATCCTCCCATCTCACTTGTGGGTATTGAATCCTTAAAATCCTCTTTATTAGTAATGTAATTAAACATTGATGAGATAGAGAGGTATCACTTTGTTTCCTTTGGTATTCTGAGGCCATCCGTTTCAACAAATTGTAATGAAAGTTTGGTACATTCACTAACCTATTATTCCTGAGGTGACTAAGTAATTTGAAATGAACTATATACAAAAGGTTTTTCCTACCATCATAGGTAATGTATTTGACAATGTAAGAAGCACAATTTTCCCATAACTAGGGGAGATAAAGTCTCTTTGTACCTTGTGATGATGAGTCTAATTTTTCTCCTCGTATACAAAATCTTGGCTACAATTGTGTTAGCTCATGTTAGAAATTTTATCCCTATTCTTGGTAACCCAGTGACTTGTGCAATGTGTAGTGCCCCTCTGAATCGGTCTTTTTGGACCTTTGTGTAAGTGCTTATTTGTGATTTCATTGATTATTTTTCCATTGAATTACTTGGCATGGTTGTGGTTCATTGTCATTCAATCATATTTGTAATGTTGATTTAATTAAAGTATTAAATTAAATTATTAAATTAATTCAAAAGGGATAATAATTTAATAACTTATATTATTATTTTATTAAAGATGAAAATGTAAATAAAACATAAATTTGTAATTATAAATAATGTTATTTTAAATTTAAATAAATAATGGATTGATAATCCATTTGCTAATAAAGTTTATTTTTAAATTTAAAATATTTGGAAAATAAGGTATTTAATAAAATAGCAAAGTGAAAAATTTATTTAATATTATAATTGGAATAATAAATGTCAAAAAGTAATTAAAAGGAATTGCGAAATAGTATGAATTATTAAATTTAAATATTGTGACCTTTAAAAGTGAAACGACAAAGTAATTAAATTAAGGGTGAAAATTATTATGGAAGTTTCAATCACCTTAGTGGAGTTAGGTTTCTAAATTAATTAAAATGCAAGGAATTGCCTACAAGTGGTAAAACATGAAAAATGAGAATTTGACAATGTACTCTCGAAAACAAGAAGTGATTTAGAAAATTGCCACCTATCTTTGTTTTATTATCGAGGACTATGGAGAAAAATTCATGAATTAAGTTGGAGAATTGGGGGGTAAAAGAAAAGGATTCAGAATTTTCAAACAACTTCTAACCCTTCAGTGTGTACTGGTAAAAGTAAGAAAATTTCACAACCGAGAGAATTTTGGAAGTAACTCAACTCTCTATTACCATTTTCAAATGGTTGGTCAATTATTATTACTTCTTTGTATATGTTTCATTTTATTTCTCCAAAAAAATTGTCATCTTCATGCTTACTGTTGGCTTCACCTTGAGTTGTATGTGCTCTCATACCTGTTTTGCCGCCATAGTTCTCCATTACAGTTTAATTTTTTTTTTTTTTAAATATAAATAAATTGAGTAACTTAAAATTAGAGCTTAAATCAAAGTCATATATGTTTTCTTCTATAAAATTGAAAATTAGGAAATCTTGATTATGTGTTAGTAAAACAAAATCCTACATCCTCTTACCTGGTAAATTCACACTGTAGAACATAATTATTTATTTACGGTGTCAAATAGATTAAGTCTTTATTATATGAAGGTGCATACAAGGGTAAACTGATCTGTAAATAAAAAGACAGTCCAAACTTACAATAGAACAAAATAAAGAAAGAAAAACATAGTTGCCAAAAGATATCGTGAATAAAGTAGGTAAAAATAAAAATAAATAGAAATGCACAACTTTGTTTCTCACTTGATAAATAAACTGCATGCAAGTAAATGATCAATTTTCTTGGTTTCCATATTTTTGTAAAATTGTATCATTTTCTGAATTATCAAATTCTCACGGTTAGAAATAATTAATCTAAATTGATCTTTTCTTATGGTCATCACCATCAAATAAGTCTTTAGTGTTTTGAAGAAGTGAATGTGGAGAATATGTACATTTCTGGTAGTGTTTTCTCTTATTGCTTACTCACACAACTTGTAAGGGATATTTATTTTATTGGCTGAAAGAGAGTTGAGTCATATTTCTCATACTTAAATTTCTAAAAATTAGTTTGTTGCAGAAAAAAATTCTCTTACACATTTAGGATTCATGCTAAACTAAATTCTGGGTTTTATTCTTTGATCTTTCCCCTTTCTGAAACATATTAAAGTTTTAAATTTGGTTAAGGGATGATAAAGTTATGTCTATTTTAGTTCAGTCGTGTTTTGTTTAAAATCAACATGTTATAGAAATCTAGTGAGTTTAGTTGTAGAACAAACTACTTTTGATTGATGGGGTTTTATGAAAAGGAATTTATGGGTTTTGTCCACCATTCCTTCCCCTTTCTAGATCATATTGATGTTTTAAATTTTGGTTTAGCATTGTGAGAGTTATCACCATTTTAACATTGCCTTCCTTTTTTTTGTCGTAATCAACAAACTTGTAGTTGTAGAATAACTAGTATATATATATATATATTATTTATTAATAATATTTATAAAAAAACCGAGAGATATTTAAGTATATATAGAAAATGAATTTGCATGTCGATTACATTTCTTTTATTTGCATGTGGTTACATTTTTTTATATGCATGTCGGTTACATTTCTTTTATTTCTTTTATAATATATATAACCATCGCTAGGGAGGACAATGTCAAAATAAACATAGCTTCAAAAAATGTACACACATCGTGTGCTTTCATTGTAGAAGCCTCTCAGCTTAATTATACCGTTAGGTAGATATGCATAGTGGAAACTAATTTAGAAATGAAATAAAATTTAAGGTAATAGTTAATTACATTTTATAAAGGATAGGTATTGTAGTTATTTAATAAGGAATTTTAATTGGGTATATATATATATTTTAGGGTGAATTGTAGAAGCCTCTCGGCTTAATTATACGGTTAGGTAGATATGCATAGTGGAAACTAATTTAGAAATGAAATAAAACTTAAGGTAATAGTTAATTACATTTTATAAAGGATAGGAATTGTAGTTATTTAATAAGGAATTTTAATTGGGTATATATATATTTTAGGGTGATAAAAAAAGTGTATATATAATTCTGCTTGTAAGAAAAAAAAAAGAGAGAAGAAAATTGAATAAATATGTATCTTTTATGTAACATTAGCATTTAAGTAATTACTCTAAATAAAAGAGAATTGGTTAATTGGATAAAGTAATTAAGTTAAAAGTAAAATTTGAATCCCGTGCTCTTATAATTTACCTTCATGAATAAATAGGTAAAAAAAGTAAAATTGAATCTTGTGCTTGTACAATTTATCTTTTTCCTGTGAGAATTAATTACTCAAGAATATTATGATCCATTATATCTTCATTATGCAATCTTTGAAGTTGCTGAAATTAGATTTGTGTTCAAATATATTTAAAATTAGGTTTATTTTCAAAACGCATTTAAAATCATACTTATTCTTTTCTTTTTTTTTCTGCAGAAATTGGGTTTAAAATCATACTTATTCTCAAATGCATATAAAAAATGTGATTTATTTTCAAACTGTATTTAAAATTAGATTTAATTTACAAGTTATTTAAAATTAAAATTTATACTAGACCTTTATTTGCAGATAAATTGTTTATGTTAGATTTTAAGTAAATTTATTTAGTTTATAATAATCAAGGTATTTATAACATGCATAAATAGATGGTAAAGAGTAGAGTTAATAATTTCATGAATTTATATCATCATGTAAAGAATGCATGCTTTTACCCAATTAGGTTATTTGTCATTATGGATATGGTGACAAGTGCATTTAAATTAGTTTTAATTACAAGTTCATTTAAAATTAAATTTATTTACAATTCCTCTAATATTAAATTAGTGAATTGCGTATATTATTTTGAAATAAATGTAGATGTTACTTAAAGTTAAAGTTATTTAGGAATCCCCTTACTATTAGATTTGTGATTTGCGTAAATGTTATATTTTTAATTAAATTTATTATTTTAAAATAACAAATATATATCTATCTATATATATATAGGTTATATTTAAAATTTTAATCAATTTGAAGTAAACAAAAGTACAGGCTAGGAATTTTAAATCAAAAGAAATATGATGTTTTGAATACTATAGGTTTTCACAAGTGTTTATCTATTTAAAAGATATTATAAAGGAAATGCTTTTAATCATAGTGGATTATTTAATTATTTATTACATTATTTTTAATAAGTTTGGATTATGTTCATGTTCAAATGAATGGGTATTTATAGTCCTCTTTGAACATGTTTGGATAGTTATTTCGTTTCTACTTTGAGTGCTCATGGAATTGATTTCTTATGCATACTAGTGGTTCCATGTTGATCACATTTTCCTCTTGCTTTATTTCGCTTTTGAGGTAATCTTTATGTATAGAAATGTTTTGGATAAGTTGGGAACCCATAAATGCTTAAGCCACTTCATTTTGATAAGTTATGGGTGGTAGGTTGTTAGGATTCTAAAGGCGATGGGAAACCTGTTTTGTGTGGAATTTCCCATGATTAGACCTTTGTGTTGACCTTTGTGTTTCCATTGATCGTATTTCTATTTTGAGCTCATGGGTGTACCTTATTCCATGATTTTCCTTGCCTTTGGTTATGACTATGAGCAAGATGGTTCATGCCTCGCACATGTATTTGTGTTGTGGCTTTTATGTTTGGTACACCCTTGTTGTTGTGAGTCTTGTTTTCAGAATTGTTTGGAAGAGTTTCCTAAACAAGCATTGTTGTACTTGTTTGATGTTGTTTTATGTTAGTGTTGAGTTAGCCTTTTCTGCTTGACCTTGTTTGGATGTGGATCCTTTCTTGTCATCTCCTAGCATGGGGGGTGCACCTTCGGGTCCACACAGTCAGGTGGAATGTGCTACTGCATCCCATTGGGTTCCCAAGATGTGTTCGCGATGCAGAAGCAAATGCAGAGTCTCTAGAGCCACACTTGGTTGAAGATTGGTCCTCATTTTGTACCTTATTCTTCATTGATGTATCATTCTTGTACTTGATGTACTCTTCCCATTGATATAAGGGAAGAATTATGTAATGTATTATTGTGCCCATGATGTGTTGTATCTGTGGAAATATGCTCCACAATTGTACTATTGAACTATGATTTGAATTGTAATAAAATGTTGTACCTCTTTATTGTTTATGGATGAGTGTATGTTATCATTATGTAATCTTGGTTTTTATTCGCTTTCATTTGATTAAAGTTTAGGATTCATAATGACCGTCTCGTGTACCCCAGAGGACGTAGATGAATTTGCAAATGTATAATTGCTTTTCATGTTAAGAATGTGCATATTCATCTTATGCAATGTTTCACTTTCAAAAAAAATTGTGTGGTGTTGTTGTCCTTTGGGGTTCACACAACAGGGCATTACACAATGGTAGTCTTAGATGTGTCTACTAATAGTCCCTTTACCATAGCTTCATCATATTGAAGAGTAGCTGCAAACCTCTTGTCATATCATCACTAAATTCTTTTAATTTCAAGTAGTCGATCTAACCAACCCTGGTACAAATGGGTAGAACTATTGCGTCCTCCAAAATTTGTTGATGAGTTGTTGGCTCCCTTCTTATGACATCACCTCCCATTTTGGCTTACTTTCTCTACTTAATATATTCAATTCAATTTTGGAATTTTAGCTCAATCTTCTCTACCACCTTCAAAAACCCTTCACTTTCCTTTTGTTTCCTTGTATCTCTTTACTGACATACCATATTGCAAGTTTTCCTTCTTAGTACCAGTTTAATTTGAGCTCATGAACAAGATGTAAGTTCAACTCTAAGCCCAAGTTCTCAGGGTTTGAAATTTAGCCATTGGTAATGGCAACAAAAATGAGATATAATTTGGAGGGCTTTGCATGTCATTTCTATCCATAGATTTTAATTTAGGTGGAAAATTTCAAAAATACTATCTAAGTTGTACCCTCCCCCCAACTTAATTGGTGAAGTGACCTCACTTCACGTTTTTATTGGAAGTTGGTTAAAATATAAAATGATAGAAAATGGTGATATTAATAGTTCACATGCATGAATTAATATGAAAGACATAATGAAACTTTAAGGAAGGTTAAATTAATCATGATAGTGTACTTGAAGTATCGGCCGGGAGAGAGAGCTATGCATCGTACGTGTACAATCAAAATAATGTATTTGGTTTTTGATTTGATTTGACAAAAAATAATTGCAAGGTAATGAATAGTGGCAAGTGCAAGTGATGGGACAATTATTACGGATATGAGTTGGCAATGTGATAGCTTGAATATGGGAAACGCAAATTGGTAGCAAAAAAATTATGTTGCACGATACTTATTGTGAAAGGATGGATAATACATGTGGGTATTGTGAAATGTGTGAACTTGCAGTGAATATGGCACCAATTAATTTGAATTTTTCTTTTCTATTGTCAGATGGCGCTACAGGTACCTGTAGTGTTAGGGACCATTTTGAATGTTGATATTTGTTTAAGCTATAGGTTCTTATAGCATCAAGACCCTCTGTGAATATTGAACATTATTATAATGTGCAATGTGTGCTTGTGAGAGAAAATGAAAAGTTAGTTCTGAGTGAGCTTAGGGATTGAGCTATGTAGCTTGATCTATGGGTTACTAGAAGTGCTTGGTAGATCATGTGATGTCAAAATATCACTTTGTGTTAGATTTTGTATTTGTTTCACTACGAGCACCATATTGCTAAAACAAGGAAAATATGAAATCATCCTGAACTGTAATGGCTTTTTATATAGTTTCAATCTATGGTCGTTTACAAGAAGTGAAAATATGACCACATTTATTGTATGCAACTTAAGTGCCCCATTGGGATAAACGTGACTAATTTCATAGGGGCCCAACGATCTTGATTGAAGCTTTCCTTTAAAGTCTTTATACCTTGAATCAAATAGAAGTTCCCAGTCCCCTACTGTGAACTCCTTTGTTTTAATGTATTGATCATGCCACTTCATCCTTTGTTACTGTACTACCTTTGTGTGATGGATTTCTTCCATCCTTATCTCATCCAATCCATTTAAAGTATGTAATCTCTCCTTTTGAGCTTCTATCAAGTCCATTTCTAGTTCTACTATTGTCCCTAATGTTTTATATTCAACTCAATAGAAAGGAATGTTGTCTTACTGTATATTAACTCATAAGGTGTAAAACCAGTGGTGGTTTTCCAAGTTGTTATGTATGCCCATACTACTTCACGTAACCTTGCAACCCAATATATCCTATGTAGTTGTATGGTCTTGGTGAGAATACTTTCAATTTCCCTATTAGTGACTTCTACCTGACCATTAGCCTGAGGGTGGTATGGTGTTGACTTCTTATGTCTAATTTGATATTCCTCAACCAATTTGGTGATTAGATCAGAAGTAAATTGTGGTCCTTGATTAGTGATTATTTCTCTAGGTACTCCATGCCTAGTAAATATATCCTCATAAGAATTTAGCCACATTTCCATCTCTGGAAATTGTAAGGTCTTTACTTCCACCCACTGAGTCAAGCAATCAGTATAAACAAGAATGCATTCCTTATTGTTAGAAGTAGGTGAGATTGGTCCAATAAAATCTAGACCCCATTTATCAAAAGGAGCTAATGTCAACTAAGGCTGCAATGGAATTTCACCACTCCTAGTTGGTTTACCCATTCTTTGAAACCTATCACAATTCCTTGTGTATTTAACAAAATCTTTGTGCAAATTTGGCCAATAATAGCCAGTTGTGAGGATCTTAAAGGTTGTTCTTTTTGTTGCAAAATTACCTCCACATGGCTCATCATGACATACTTTCATAATATCAAATATTTCATCTTGCCTTATGTATCTTCTCATGATGTTGTCTGGCCCAGTATAAAACAGAAAACCTAATATCCATGAATATGGGAAACATTTATGTATCAGTTGTATCTTTTCTCTTGAAGAAAAGTGTGGTGGAATCTGCCCTATTACCAAATAATTGGAAATATCAACATACCATGGAATGTGTACATTTAGAGCAAATAGATGTTCATTTGGAAATGAACCATCCACCACTCCTTCAACTGATTTTGTTGGTAGTGTTGAAATAAAATCTGCTACTACATTGGCCTTACCGGGTTTGTTGACTATGGTAATATCAAATTCTTGGAGGAGTATCCATCTTACCAATCTACCCCCAACTATTGGATTTTTCATCAAATATCTGATTGTTGTGTGGTCTATATGAAAAAAGACTGAATAACTAGTAATGTAGTGCCTGAATTTATTAATAGCATAAACCACTACAAGAATTTCCTTTTCTGTAACAGTATAAATAGGTAATGTAGATATTATTTCTATCTTGTGTGGATCAACCTAAATTCCTGTATTGGATATAAAGTGTCCCAACACAATTCCTTTTGTCATCATCATGAAACACTTTTCATAGTTGAGTGACAGGTTGTGTTCTTTACACCTTTTCAACACTTTTTTTAGATTATTGAGAGCTTCCTCATAAGTTTCACCATAGGTAGTGAGATCATCCATGTATATCTCCATACAATCATGTGCATAATTAGAAAATATGTTGAGTACTGCTCTTTGAAAGGTAGCTGGAGCATTACATAAGCTAAAGGGTAGAATAGAGTAGGCATAAGTTCCCTAAGGACATGCGAATGTAGTTTTGTCTTGATCCTCTAGAGAAATTTTAAACTGGTTGTAACCATTGAAACCATCTAGAAATGAGAAGTACTTTTTCCCAACTAGAGAATCAAGTATTTGATCTATGAAGGGTAAAGGAAAGTGGTCTTTCATAGTTGTTGTATTTAGTTCCCTGTAGTCTACACAAACTCTCCATTTTCCACCTTTCTTGTGAACAATTACCAAAGGTGAGACCCATTCACTCTGATATTGGATAGATAAAACCCGCATTAAGGAGATTTTGTAGTTTAGCTCTCACTATCTCCCTCAAGATAGGATTCATACATCTTTGAGGTTGTCGATTGGGTCTATAACCATCATTGATATAAATCCTATGCATACATAATTAAGGATTTATGCCTTTCATATCATGGTAATCCCATGCATATGATGTTGAGTGTTCCTGTAGCATTGTGTGCAGAGAATTCTACTGCTCTAGTGTCAAGGCATTATTTATGTTTAACTTTCTCCTTGGCATGATTTCCAATTCCTTGGATGATTCTTAGATAGATGAGAGGTCAATATTTGGTATGATAGGTACACACTATTGAGGTAGTAATGAACAAAATATCTGAGATATTTCTTCTGTAGAATTGGTGGGTATAATACTTTGCAAGGGGTCTTGTAGGAATATGAGGCAGTCTTGTTGCTACAGGATCTTATTGAAGTCATTTTGGATTATGTGAACATGAGCTCATCTTCATCTTGGTCATCCAATAACATGCTACATTCTATTGTCATCAATGCATGCAGAGCATAGTTATCTTCCTCATGCAAAGTGGGATAAATAGTTTGCTCAAGGTCAGCATAAGGTTGGGATGGAGGATAGAGAACCAACTTCTTGGTGACTATTCCATTTGATATTATCATATCACCATACCTACAACCTATAAATGCATCAGCTGTAGCTAACCAAGGTTTTCCTAGGATGAGTGGGTAGCAAGCAAGATTATCTTTTGGTTGCAGAACTATGAAGTTAGCAGGACATTCCCAAGAATCCAATGTTATAACCAAACCTTCAATAATTCCTTCAGGCTTGACCGTTGACCTATCAACTAGCTATATAATAGTTTTTGTGGGCTTGAGGTTAGCTAACTAAAGTAACTGCATTGTCTCTTTTGTCATGACATTGATGGCTTCCCCAAAGTAGATATCAAAGTATTCTTAATGAGGGTCCCATTAATCTTGATGTCCACTACTAGACTACCAAGATTTGTATACTTAGGGACAATAATGTTCCCTAACATGATATCTGCAAAGTTTCCCAAGACATAGACTGTCTGAGGATCTTTTCTTTTCCTTCCTAGTTTCTTAAGACATAAATCCCTCACAATTTTGGTATAGATAAGGATGTCTTTTATAGCTTGGATGAGTGGTATCTTGATGCTCACATCTTTTAACTAACCTAAAATATCCGTCTCATCCTATACTCGATTCTTTTAAATAGCTAGACATTCAAGAAAAGGTGGTTTTGGACTTGAGGTAGTTTGGTGCACCTAATTTGATTTAGGTTCCAAAGGTGATTTGTCTAAAGATTCAACTGCAAGTTCCTCATCCCCCATCTTTGTAATTTGGGGGAATGAAGGCCCAACATGTTGTTTTCCTGATTTGAGGTGGACATCACTCACCTTTACCCCATATGTGGGGTATTACATAGCTTCGTTAGTATAAGCTTGTTGAACATGCTTAATGTTAGGGTTAGGTGTAGGTTGGGTAGGTATTTTTGGTTGCTTGGGTGGCTGGGATGTAGGATTTGATGGAGGCATTATAGCTTGTTGTGGTGGTGGAGGAGGGAGCATAGGCTGTTGATAGTTCATATTTTGTTACTGCCACTACTGGCATTTTTTCCATTGAGGCTACCACTGATTCTACTATGTTGGCCATTATGGATTGTAATTGGAACCCTAAAATTTTTGTTGTGGGTGAGGTTTTGGTTTTTGGTTCCAATTCAAATGAACTTGTGGCCATTATTGAGGGTTCTGCCACTAGTTTTGGTTTGCTGGCCAGGGCTGAGAGTTCCAAGCAGATTTTTTTTTATTCCCAATAGGAAATGATAAATTGAAGATGAGGGGGTCTTGTGGCATACCTTTTCATTGTTTCCATGGCATCCTTTTTTCTATATAGAAGAGTTATCCATCACCTCCTTCAATTGGTTGAAAATAAGGTTGCTCAACCTTATCCTACTAGATACTAGCCACTCTCTTGCATTCATAGTTGTCATTTCTTTGCCTACAACTTGGATAGTATTCAGTGAGCATGGCCTTAGCTTCCTCCTGCTTCTTAATGTGGAAGGTATCCAACTAAGTTTCTGAATGGTTGATAATGTCCTCCTTCATGTTGGAAAATAGGTTGCTTAATTCTATTTTTGAACCCCTATAGATGATTTACCAATAGTGGATGTCCTATATCCTCTTTTCCTTTTAGAAAAGGTTCTGGAATTATTTTGACAAACCTTATAGATGTCTTGAAATGGTATTTTCTAGAAATATCTCCTTTTCCAATGAGGTTCAAGGCATCCATGCAGTCATCATTGACTCCCATCAAAAAGACCAACTTGAGGGACTCTTCTAACAACTTGTTTTGTGGGTTTTTCTTGAAAGCAAACTGAAACCTCTCCACATAATCTTCTAGTGGACCATCATCCTTCTATGAAATTCTCAAAATGTCATCTTTCCTCCTATTAGCCCCCTACAGTATTCTTGATACTTTTCTAAGAACAATGTCTTCATAGTGTCCCAATTAGAAACAATGTCTTTGCCTAATCCCATGAACCATCTTAGGGATGCATCCTTTAGAGTTACAGGGAAGAGTTTGAGCTTATGGGAATTAGTAGTATAATCATAACTTCTACACATGACATCAAAATCAAACATGAATGTATCTAGATCCTCAGTCATTAACCCATAAAAGATTGGTAAAGTTGAAGGAGGGATATTATTCAGTGTTGTATCCCTTTCCTGGTTAGTGATGGGGAACTCAAATGTTGAGCATTCAGGATCATCATCCATTGCATACCCCATGGTGTGGTATGTTCCCTATGTCTATGTGCTAGATGTTGGTGAAAAGGAATTTTCTTCTTCAATGTTACCTTTGCTTTGAGTACTAGATTCACCAATTTTTGCTATGGCTTCTTGGTGTGAAGAGGGAAGAAATATTCCCAAAGAGTCTCTCTACCTCCACATACATGAAGTGTGGCTTTATATTCAACAGTCTTGTACAATGTTAGTGTATCTTCTAGTGTTGAAAAAGATTAAGTCTAACAGTCCTAATTCTTAAAACAAAATGTAAACTATGAAAGATGTAAACATAAGTCTATGAAGATATCACCATCCCCAACAACAATGCAAAAAATGTAGTCTTAACTAATGTGTTGTAAACTTGGTGATACCTACACAATTCATAGGTTTAACTGATTGAATAATCCACTCAACATTGCAAGACTACATTAAAATGTCAACCCAAGGTTTGTAAACTTGTGATGGTGTAGCATAATATATGCCTTCAAAGACTCAAAACTACTTAAGCTACCCTATCCAAGTGAATTTACCCACTTAAAACTCACAAAATTAGAAAACAGTAAAAGACATAACTCAAACTAGTAGCTATGGGTACCTACAACTTAGACTGTAATTGAACTATTACTAATAAAATGATATTGTGACAGCTCAAAATTGATAAAAAATATTGAATCGACTAATTTAACCTCTAGAGTACTATTGGTTAACCATTGCATGCGTATTCATAAGCATTCATTAATAATAATAAGCAAGATATGAGATTCTAGTTAACATGCATATAGTTCATGAAGTAATGATAAATGAAAAATAGTTATTAAACATAAATGAATAATTGGAAAATTAAGTGAAGAGCAATACCTTGAGTGGCCTTCTCAAGTGGCTATTCTCACTAAAATGAAACCAAATCTAACTAACTGATCTTACGCATCCAATGAAATTAACTTCATTCATTGCATATCATGAAAGATTACATAAGATCTTTTCTCTGATTGTACTCAATCATTTTGAATATTTTTCATGTCCTAAAATTGAAAATAATTGATAATATAAAAATGAAAAACCAACCAAATTATCTATGGATTCAACCAACAACTATATACAAGCTTGAGGGAATCTTATTCAAAGCAACAACTTAATTGAAATCATTAACTCCACTCCCAGATATTAGAGCGTAGAGTTAAGACTTGAATTATTCAATCTAACTGAAAATGAAGAAGAATTCTAATAGGATTAAAACTCTACAGATCAGACTTGCATGTAAACACACAAACACTTGTCAAGATCCTAAAAATCAAAGGAGTCCTCTCCTTCAACACTTATTGACTGGTTATAATAACACACATTAAACCTTCATCAAGTTCCTTTAATCAGTAATCATTACGCTCAAATTAACTTGGAACTGCCTTGTTTCACTATTCCAATCTCCTTTTGCTATGGGTTCAATCTACAATTGCTTCGTACCACAGTTACTCTTTAGCTGCAAACAAGTTAATTTTATAAAGCATGTACATGAGGATAACTATCACAATCAAAATATAGCATTCCATCAAAATTTCATACATATCTTCATATAAACCATACAATACTAGTTATATTATAACCATATTTCCATCATTATATTTTAGGTTCAAGTCTGCATAATAGATATGAAAGGATACTATAATATAGGAATTTCTGGAAAATACATTAAAAAGTACCTGAAGGTATGTATGAAAGTAGAAAAAAAAATCTAATATCTAGGCCCATCAACAACCACGAGGAGAAAAAGATCATCCAATTGCCTATGCCAACCACAAACTATCGTAAGTAGATAAAAGTACACTACAATAGAAAGAGAGGGACTTGCTTGGTTTATGCATTACAAAAGTTTAGACATTATCTTTTGGAAAATTTATTTATGTTATTTATAGATCAAAGCCCACTTAAATATTTGATGAATAGATTGATAATATAAGAAAGGATTTGTCGATGAATACTATTATTTCAAGAATTTAATTTCAAAATTATGGTTAAAAAAAGGAAGGCCAACCAAGGAACATACTACTTATCTAGGATTGATATAGTAGAAAAACCAATACAAATAGAGGAAAAATTATGTGGAAAAAATATGTTTAGAATGAATGTACTACCAAAAGAACTCACAAAGGTACACAATTATTGTCTCTAGGATTATTCCTAGCATATTATTCCAACAATGAAAGATATATAATTTTGTGGAATTCACTACATTTGATTGAAGGGAAACTAAATATCATAGGTAGAGATGAGATTGTAAGGAGAGTTGTACTAGAACATGAAATAAAGGAAATTTTAAGAGAAGCTCTTAAAGGGATATCAAGAGGACACAATTTTGGAGAAGACACATCAAGAAAGGTATTACTAGCAAGATTATGGTGGAATATACTATTCAAGGATATAAATATATATATGAGAAAATGTGACATATGATAGAGAGTAGGGAAACCTACCAAAAGAGATAAGATGTCCCTACAACCAATATTATCCCAAAGTCCATTTGAGAAATGGAAAATTTACTTCATTGAACCTATTGATCCTCTTACAAAGAAATCAAAACCAAGATTCAAAATAATAGGGGTTGAGTATCTTACCAAGTGGAAAGAAGTTGAAGCAACTAAAATTAAGTTGTTCAAACCTCCACAAAATTTATTTATCAAAATATTATAGTAGGGTTTGGTTGCCTATTAAGCATAACAAGTGACCAAGGAAAATACTTTGTCAATAGAATAAATATGCAACTTCTCGGTACCTTTATGATAGGATAGAACACAATAAGAATAGCCCCTATTATCCTCAATAAAATAGAGAAAGTGAGGCACTAAATAAGAAAATAGGTACTACACTTAGAAAAATTTGCAATGAGAATATAATAGACAAATAAATCAATATATCATTGGTATTATTGGCGTATAGAACAACATAAAATATTAACAAAGTTCTATCCATTTGAGTCAGTTTATGGAGTTGATGCAACATTACCATTTAGTACATCATACCAAATTAAAGATCAACTAGTAGATTGTGATTAAATGAAGATGAATCTCTATAAGAAATAATATGGAAAAAGTTTCCTTTGCGTTAGTGGAGTAGTACTAATTTTTTTTTCATGAGATATATAGCCAAGGACCTAAAATATTGGATTTTTTTTAAATGGATGGGTTCTAAGAGGCCTTACTCATGAAGTCCTAACCATTTGCCTTGATAATACATGTTTTGATAAATCTAATTTATGATGGGATACTTATTATTTTAGAAATAACATTCAAATTTATTTTTAGATGGATAAGGACTTGTGGACATTATAGATTCCTTAATGGTGAGAAAATTGGATTAAATAAAAGTGAAGGAAATAAAGTGATATGATTATGGTTCAAGGATGATTAGATTTTGAGATGGTGAGGGATCATGGAAGGGATTAGCTAGGATGTTTGGATCTTTATTTGGAGGGGGACATGCTTAGCTCGTGTGCTTTGGTGCAAGATCTTCATATATTTAGATTTTTTTAGATGATATGAATGAGGAGTTGTATTTTATGTTGTTAGTGATTAGTGCATGGAGGGACTCTTTAAGTGGTGCACATGGATGGTGAAGGGATTTTTTTATTAATGATATTAAGTTTCCATAAATTATATATATTGTTTAATGTTAAGCCAATTTTTTGATTCAATTGTGTAAAATATTTTTGCATCAATTTTTGAATCACACTTTGTGATTCATAATTAGGATGATGGCAGAGAGCTAAAGGAGAAATATTAGAAGGATTTGAATTAATGACCGCATGGTAAATAGGATATTTGGATGACATGATATTAGAAATGTTGTGGGGTCACATAACTTTATTTATGCTTTGTGCCCCATCATTCCTTACTTATAGTTCTTAAAAAAATCCATAAAGATGGTATTCTTTGATTGGTGTTTGTATTAAGATGGGTTGTATTGTGAAGGTTTTGAGGATGAAGGATTTACATATGAGGTGCAGGCTACAAGACACTTGCATGAGAGGGGGAATTGGAATATAAATGATTGATGCAAGCATTGGGTTAGAGACGAGTTTCCCTTGTCAAATGTGACATAAATATCAATGGATATGCATTTAGGTTCAATAAAATAGATTATGCTAGTTGATTCTTGGTCTTGATGATTGATAGGTGAGTGATTGGAGCTTGTGGATAGTTTTCTTAAGATAATATCAGATCTAAGGATTCAAGGGAATTCATCTTAGTCCAAAAGATTCTCATTATCATCATATGGATTATATTATTCTTGATTGATAAGGATATCATCATCATTAAAGAGGGGGATTTTAGATTGACAAGTAGACTCATGAAAGAAAAATGGAAAGATTTTGAATTTGGAGTTGCAATGAAATTTTATGGGGGATAGATTAGATTGGGATTTGATTAAATTAAAGGTGGATACTATTGGTTGGAATGAAATTGGGTAAATGATCAAATATCAAGACCTTAGGTTTTGATTTGATTAATATTATATCCTTAGGATAGGCTATGTTCCTAAGCAAGAGTTGATTTTGATGAATATAAAGATTAATTAAGTTTCTAACAAGTTATATTTTAATTTTAATTTGATATTGTAATGCCATGAAATTTCACCCCTCGCAATTCACATACATTTTTGCATTCACTTTAGTGCTCACTCCCTTAGAACTTGTGTAGGCTTATTTTAGCCCCTGCATCAACCTTTTTCCCTCTCAGGATGCTCAAAAACCCCTTTTCAACAGTTGCCCTTGTGTGTCAACTCTGCGTTGAACCTTGGGATTTTCCCATTCTTGTCATTTTGTAGCATGATGTGTTTGGACACAAGCATGCCGCACGAATGTCCACACACCGCGCTAGCATCTTGTGACATTTTAACATTCAAATGACCTTTTTTGAGCATGTTTTCCACTTTTCAACCTCTTTTGTCGGTGGTAATAGCTCGGGTCACCTTGTAATCGCTCGGGAAGCTTTTTTTCCCTCCTATTCTCTATTTTTAATCCATTCTTTCAATTCATTTTGTCTGGTTGGAGCTTTCTCTCTTGCATACACTCTCCTTTCCCTCTTTGCTCTCTTGCTTGCACAAATCTCTCACTTGTTATAGCAGCTTCAAGCACTCTTAAGCTCTTAAAACACTCTTTGCAGCTCTCTTGGCTCTCACAACCCTCTCTTTCATCCTTGTTCTCTTTGGCTTCCTTAAGCCTTGTAGCTAATATCTCTCTTACCTTGTGCTTGCGAGAATCCTGGGATTTCACACATCCCCTATCAATTGAATTTACTATCTCATGATATGGATTCTCCTCCTTGAGTAGGGATTGCTTTTATCACTTCATATTTGCTTACTTTGTTCACTTTATCTATCTATTTGGTTGTTTGTGGAGGTGAGAACACCAAAATGGGGGTTTGATTGAGGCAAACCCCTATACAACCCCAAAATTTTCTCTCAATCTTATGCATGCAGGTATTGAAGATATTCATGTGCTAGAGGTTTCATTACTTGGGTTGTTGTGAGAATTTTTCTTTCTCTATTCTCTTTAGTTCTATCCTCTACTTTATTTAAGTTTTGTTATATTTTGTTACCTTCTCACATTCTAGAAGTTATTAGTAATTAGATTGCTAGAAGTCACTTTGCCGCTTTCTGTGATATTCTCGCTTTCTGGTCCATACGAGATGCCAGTGTGCCTCTAGAACTACAACACATCACGTCATCTTTCTTTCGTATTGTCGTCCTTTGGATGAGTGCCTATAATTTTTTCTGGGAAACCTCTATGGCTTGCTCTTTCTGATTCTGAAACTATCGCCCTATTCTTTGAGGTAGTTTAGGGCAGTTCACCCCTTGGGATTCTCTTGAGAATAAAGAGACTCATGAGTAGCGAATCCTACTTCTCTACATTTTGGTGAACCCGAGGTGAATCACAATATTTTTCAAAAATATGGGAATTTATTTACCCCAACTTGGTGGTGTCATAAATTTTGACTCAGTGCTTAGAATTCAGAACCGTTTACACCAATGGAAAGATCTCCAAGAGGAATAGTTCAATCCCTAAATTATTGTTCCTTTGGAAACCAAATTTTAGGGACCAACACAAGTTTCAACCCCAAATTTTCATCCAAAGACCTCCAAAAATGAAAATTAATAGAACCTAGAAAATATGGAAAAAATCTGACAATCAAGATTTTTCGGTTTTTCTCAGTTTTGTCACCCCTGGATTTCTTTGGATCAGCTGACGTGTCTATATCTCTATTTCAAAAATGTATTTTCTATCTTTCTTCCTTTTATCTCTTTCCAACTTTCTTAAGAAGCTTCAAGAAGTTCTCTTACAAACATGTGATAGTGAGTTCTTGTCTCCTTATTATTTTTTGTTGATCCCTCTCCTGAGATTCCTTCTAAGGATATTTTTGTGCAAGAGGATGAAATCACCAATAACTTTCTTAATCTTACTATACCTTCTCTTTATTCCAATGCTCTCTCTTCTAAAGATGATGCATTAGTGAACGATGAATCTCGTTCCACATTTGATCCTCCTCAGCTCGATGTTGAGAATATTTCTTTGAATAAATATTCCACTAGTTGTGATGATTCTATAAATGTTATCTATGTCTCTGCCACCCCTCAAAGGCCTAAGAGAGTTGTTATTTATTTGACTCCAACTATTCCTTCTCCTAAAATGATTTTTTCTATTAATGGTGTTCCATTTGATAGTGATTCTCTTGATCTTTCTAAGGCTCCCTCTTATAGAGTGGTAGCCCATATTTATAATACTAAAAAGAATAAACAAAATGTTAATCAACCTACTTTACCACCTTTCCAATCAATCCTTCCTCAAGCACATAAACCTACAACTAGAACACCTAGTGATTATGATCTTGTCAAGCAACTTCATTTTACTTCGAATAAGATCTCACTATGGGACATGCTATAGTCTGCTTTAGTTTATCAAGGTATTCTTCAAGAAGCATTGCAAAAGATCCTCTTGCCTTCTTCTGCTAGGTCAATGGATGTTAATGCGTTGATGGCTCATATTCGTGTAGATTCATCGAATATCACGTTCTATCCACAATAACTTCTGCCCTTGGATGTGTAGAAACAAGCGGATCCTCTAATGATTATAGTTAACTTTAATAGAATCAACATTAGATGTACTCTTGTTGATGCTGATTCGACACTTAATGTATGTAGCATTGATCTATTGCCTAAGATTAATATTGATTCATCTTCTCTTAATGCTTCTTCTATTGAAATCTGTGGGTTCGATAATCTCAATCAACAATCCCCTGATATTCTTGTCTTTGAGGTTAGGACCCATTACAATACCCACCCTTGTATATGTTGTGTCAAAAAAATTAAAATATAAGCTTCTTCTTGGTAGACAATGGATTCATGCTATGGGTGCAGTCTTGTCGACCTTGCATAAATCTATTAAGTTCATTTGCAATAATTGAGTAGTCACAGATAGGGCTAACCCTGAGGCTATGTACTTATGTGAAATGGTAGTCGTTGGTCAGGTTTCAGTTGTGCCTACTCTTATTCCTTTAGTGTCTTCCAATGTGGCGATGTTTACTCTAGCAGTACCTACTACAAAGGATACATTTGAGACAGATGTCCTTGAAGAAGATGCTTTTGAAGCAAGAAATCATAAGTCTACTCCTTCTTCTCAAGAGAATGCATGTCTTGGTGATGATTGGGGTTCTCTAGACTTTACAGGATCCTTCATTGAAGAATATAAAGTCACCTTGATCCACTTAGACCTTCTGATATCATCATTCAAACCCACTATTAAAGATGGTTATTCTTTTTTATCGTAGGATAATGTGTACATAAATTGTAATGTTCTTAGTGTTGATCCTCCTTTTGAGGAAGATGATCATAGTTTTGTTAAAGAGGTTAGTGCTGGTAGTCCCGCCAAGAAGGATGATGGCAATCCCATAGAAGAGTGTGATCCCCATTATTGGAATAATGCTCTCTATGAAGATCCTCCTCCTCAAGATTTGCAAACACGTTATGGCCTTGGATTTAAGCTTGTCTCTAAATATGGTTATGGGTGTAAAGGTTGTGGGTGTAATGAACAAGGCATTCACGTCCCTATAGAATTTCTACCTCGTAAGCGTAATTTGGGGCTTGGTTGCTCAAATAAACAATCTAAACAAAAACCACGGTTGAATGGTGACACAATTTCCACTCAACCTCATTATCTTAGGTTGCTTCATCCTCCATTGCCTTCTATCTTTGTATCTTCTTCTTGTGAGAAGTCAAGCTTTTCTCCTCAAGAGAAAGGGTTGCTTCCTACTTCTCATTTTTTATCTAAGAAAGAGAGTATTTTGTTGATGCTTCTAAAATCCCACTTGATTACTATTCCTTCTCCTACACATAAGAAATTTCATAAGCATGATAAAGCAAAAGATTCTTTTTGTGCATACCATTGAGTGCCAGGAAATTCTACTAGTGAATGTAAGGCCTTGAAGGATAAAATACAACAATTTCTTGATTCAGGTGCCATCACTCATTTAATTGCTAATGCATCTGCCTCTTCTTCAAATGATAAGTGATATCAAGGTCTACCTCTATCCTATATGTTCTAAGTATCTTGGATGGTTCTTCTCCCCTATATGTTGGAGGTAGTGATAACTTGTTTTGGAGATGCGCATCCTTCTAAGGAACCCCTCTCTTCCCTCTATCTTTCAATTGGAGTGTCTCATTGAGAGGCCCCTTGATGTCTTGAAGGGTTCCCAAGGGACCCCCTTTGAAAGTTTTTATCTCAAATGAATTCTATGGTGTCTAGCTTGGGGACAGTCCAACTAGACCTATTTCATATCTCGACATCTAGCTTGGGGGCAACTCGACTAGATCCATTCAAACTCACCTTGCAGGACTGAGCACCTATGAGGACCCAATCTGACTCTACAAAGTCCCCTACATTGGGCCTCCCTCAGGAGAGAGTACCTGATCCGCCTTCTTTGCAAGTCTAAGGACCTGTAAAGCACTTTTATCCTGCGAGATTTGTTCATCGTTGGTCTGTGGGCCTCCGATGCAGTTTTTTCAACTCTATAGGAGAGAGAACCTACAGAGTCTCTTGTTCACCTTTTCATAGGTTTGTGGATCTACAACACATTTTTTAACTCTCCTTGGGTTTGAGGACCTATGGAGCCATCTCTCTCAGAATTTTCATTCCTTTCTAGCTCTTAAATTCTCTTCTCTCTTCTCTCTTATCTTCTCAATTGTGTATACCGGATCAAAGATTTGCATCTTCTTCATCCTAAGTATATGATCTTTCTCTCTTCGATATTGGTTGCTTCCCTAACTTTTGGGTGCATTCTTCTCTTGAAACGATCAATCCTTACATTCTTCTCCCCGTTTAAGAATTCTTCTATGTGTTATTGCTTTTTAATTTGGGGTCGACGCATAGTATTGAGACAACCTTTTACATTGAGGTCTCTTTTACTTTACTGACTCAAATCCTCCAGTTTTTTGTGTGCCTGTGTGTGTGTGTTTATAATCTAAACCCATAATGTAATGGATTTTAATGTTCTAACATCGTTGTCTTGTACAAGTCTTTCTTGTCTAATGTGCTTATTTTGTAGGTCTTCAGCCTAGGGGAATGCTTCCTTGGTTCAAAGAGTTGTTTGCTTCCTCTACAGTATCCTTTTGGTATCATGATGTTATTTATGTTTAGAATATTTCCTTTAGTGTGCATATTAGTGTAGATTCATATGCTTGCTAAAGTGGGGGCAAAATGTAATGTCGTAAAATTGTACCCCTCGCAATTTCACATACACTCTTACATTTGCTTTAGTGTCCACTCCCTTAGAACTTGTGTAGGCTCATTTTAGCCCCTGCATCAACCTTTTTCCCTCTTAGGATGCTCAAAAACCCCTTTTTTAGTAGCTACCCTTGTGCATCAACTCTTCGTTGAACCTTGGGATTTTCCCATTCCTGTCATTTTGTAGTATGATGTGTTTGGACACTAGCGCACCGTGTGGACGTCCATACATTGCACTAGCATCCTATGACATCTTAACATTCAAACGACCTTTTCTGAGCATGTTTTCCACTTGTCAGCTTTTTTTGTCGATGGTAACGACTCAAGTCACCTTGTAACCACTCGAGAAGCTTCTTTTCCTTCCTATTCTCTCTTTTTAATCCATTTTTTCAATTCATTTTTTCTGGCTAGAGCTTTCTCTCCTACATACACTCTCCTTTCCCTCTTTACTCTCTTGCTTGCACAAATATCTCACTTGTTATAGCAGCTCCAAGCACTCTTAAGCTCTTACAACACTCTTGGCTCTCGCAACCCTCTCTTTCATCCTTGTTCTCTTTGGCTTCCTTAAGCCTTGCAGCTAATATCTCTCCTACCTTGTGCTTGTGAGCATCCCGGGATTTCACACATCCCCTATCAATTGCATTTACTATCTTGTGATACTGGTTCTCCTCCTTGAGCGGGGATTGCTTTTATCATTTCATATTTGCTTACTTTGTTCACTTTATCTATCTATTTGGCTGTTTGTGGAGGTGGGAACACCAAAATGGGGGTTTGACTGAGGAAAAACCCTATACAGCCCCAAAATTTTCTCTCGATCTTACGCATGCAGGTATTGAAGATATTCATGTGCTAGAGGCTTCATTACTTGGGTTGCTATGAGAAGTTTTCTTTCTCTATTCTCTTTAGTTCTATCCTCTATTTTATTTTAGTTATGTTATATTATATTACCTTCTCGCATTCTAGAAGTTCTCAGTAATTAGATTGCTAGAAGTCATTTTGTTGCTTTATGTGATATGCTTGCTTTCTAGTCCATACGAGACGCCAACACGCCTCTAGGACTACAACGTGTCACGTTGTCATCTTTCTTCCACGCTGCTATCCTTTGGACAAGAGCCTACAAGTTTATCTGGGAAACCTATGTGGCTTGCTCTTTTTGATTATGAAACTCACCCTTTTCTTTGAGGTAGTTTAGGGTAGTTCACCCATTAGGATTTTCTTGAGAATAAAGAGACTCATGAGTAGTGAATCCCCCTTCTCTATAGACATAAAGTTTTGATCTTTGATTAGCTTTTGATTCGAGTTAATTGTATTAGGGGTTATTTGTAACATGCCCATTGTTCTACTAAAAAAATTTCCTATGATTTAACCACAAATGAATAAACCATGATGCCATCACATAGCAATTTAAAAAATTTCTTTACTAAAAGAAAGATATATGCATATTTGAAATAAACACTATTCCAAACTTCCATTGCATTTCATTGTAATATCACAATCTTTCCAAAGTATTGATTTCATATTGAATAATCTCACATTTAACATTCATATTTACAATATTCCATATAAATGAATACAAGAATACATACATAACACTTCTGAGCTTCTAGCAGTAGAAATACATATGGTCTAGGTAGCCCCCCTTCCAAATCTTATTCACCAATTGATGAGGAGAAGCATCACTCAAGCGCTTTTTTGCTAACCACAGACTTATTGTAGTCCCTTGCACATCTACCCAAAACTTGGTAAGATGGCCCTCCCTTTGACAAAGAGATTGGTTTGGTAACCTCATAAATTTCTTTGCCTTTCCTGAGCATTGCGAAGTGTCCTACATAACTAGAACTTTCCCATATAGTGGCTACAACCTACGTGTATGAAAATCCCAGACTAGCATGCATAATTGGATCACTATGAACTAACAACATGTAGATAGTGGCTACCTACACTACTTTGGCCAAAGATTCATCACTGGGTAGTTATTTTGAGTGAGAGTCATCCTGTTCACCACAATAAGTGCTCAATTTTTATTGACCACACATATTCTATGCATAGTCTATCCCCTTCATTGGATTATCCTAACCCCATGAATAACCTATATTCTTTTCAAGTTTACTAAGACATTTTAACTAAAGTAATTCAACTAATTCAAAATCCAAACTTCTTAAACAACCTTAGCAATAAATTAATCCTTTATATAGTATCTTAACAATAAATGACCTCAAACAAAAAGGATATTCTTATCAATAACTTAGGGCTCTGTAAAAAGTATAAACTCAACAATAAGTTGACTCCATTTGAAAGTACAATAATAAAATGATCAATTAGATCATATAAGTTATTCTCAACCTATTTGCTTCAATCATTAATCAAATAACAACCCTACCAAATAAGTTATTTCCAACCTATGGTTTCCATGAAAAGTAATGTAATGATCAAGTGTTCACAAACAAATCATAAAACTTCTACATTTAGTTTGACTCAAATAATCACATGTTCACAATATTCACTATATTTGTATATTGTTTGAAGGACAATATCAACTTGCGAGGGGATTGGTGCTTCTACATCCATAGTCCTCTTCACAATATGGTTTTGGGTTATTGAAACATGAGTCCTTCTTTAGAATTATGTGAATAGGAATAGACTCTTAATCCAAATAACAAAACCATAAAAAACATTATATCAACAATATTGGTGAATAATGATATAACCATTAAGTTTATACCTTAACCCTAGGGATAAGATTTTCTTCCTACTTATTAGGAGAAACATGTAAACATTCAAGTAAAGATTATTGATCAAGGTTTGCATAACATTGCAATCTAACAAAGATGACATTTCTATCATGCCACCAATCTCATTGTGTTACTAACCTTATTGTCCATAAAGGATTACTCAACATTATAAGCTAATAAAGGACTTCAAAGTAATATAGTCTTCTCAAGCCAAGCAATATTTATATAATCTTAATGTATTATAGTATCTAGTACAACATAGAAACTCATAATCCAATACATAAAGTATTTGTGTATAACCCAATAACGAGGTTCACAAACAACTTGACTCACTAAGCATCTTTTAACAAGGAAGAATATAAGCATTTCATAAACAAAGCATCTAAACTCTTTTCAACATATTCCTTCCAAATACATACACATTAATATTATATATATCCACATATTATATATCATTGCTTCAACATTTAAACACATATATTTGCAATCTCATTGATTGACATATATATACATGAAGTGTATATATCATCGATTAAATATAAACACATAAGGAAGAACTCACATATGACAAAGAGACTCAACCAAATAACCCAAATCAAGATCATTCACAAACAAGATCATAACCACATACCACAATAAATCATCCCTAAACCATAACCGAAGGTTACCTACCGGATTTCATGAACTAACTTGACTAGACCAACTAGGGTATGAGTGTGTGATTGCTTAGTTAGGCTTATTTAGGGTTACCAGACCAAGCTCCTCTCCTGAGTGATACTCCCCATCTCGTACCTAAGGCTTGACTCCTTGCATCCAACTTAGTGTAACACCAAGGTAGTTAGACGTTCACATGAAATATATTTGCATCCTAAAACCATTAGAGTATTCATATCACAATACATATTCATACATTGCATTTCCATCATTATTAAAACCTAATCATACCTTCAAAAGCAATAACATCATAATACCTATTTAGTATTTCATTCACCTATCGAGCATATTAAAGTTTTGATAACATTTATCAACATATTTACTCATGAAGGTAAAAGTAACTTGGTAACTAAGAAAGGAGATGTAACATTATTGATTTGGGATTGGATTTGGATTAATTTGAGTAAATAAGAGTTGACTAGGATAATCGAGGATTTTAATTTTTTTCTTAATTTGTATTTGATTACCTAGGGTTTTGAATTAGGAGTAATATTGGATTATGGATTGAAAGATTATTTGGATGAGTTTGATTTTCATTTTAATTAGATATTAGGATGGATGAATTATAATGGTTTATATTAGAATGAGTTTGATTTGGATTAAGATGGGTGGATGGAGTTGGTTGAGATGACCTAGGATTTTAAAAATTGTGCTTGATTTGAATTTTATTTAGAAGGATTGAAATTTGTTTTATATTAGATAATGATGGATTTGATTAGGTTTTGGGTGGTGGAAATGATTAGGAATAAGAGAATATAATTAATATGATGGAGTTGATGGATTTTGATTCTAAGGTTGAATGGTGGATTACAATTTAGATTTAAAGTTGTGGATAAAGAGGTTTTAGGATGATTGTTTGAATTAGATGAAATTTGGGATTTTGATTAAGGTGATGGGTTGTTGTCTTGGATTCCAAGAGGACTTTGGATGAGTTTGATTTTGATTACTTCAAAGGTTTTGATTAGATGGGGATGGATTTGGATTTAGATTTGGATGATGGAAAATATTAGGATTAGAGAGGAATTAAGGTTGGATTTTATATTTGATGATTGTGGATGGATGATTTGGGAATGATAAATTTTGGCTTAGGATTTAATTTTATGGATTTTGGATTTGAATTCAAACGCTAGAGGTTGAATGGGGTTGATGTTTTGGATTGAAGGAGATAATTTATTTGGATTTAGGGGGATTTCATGAGTTTTGAAAAGAAAACATGCCAATCAAATGAACAACCTAGATCTATTCAAGTAGGAGTGTATATAACTGTAAGCTCACCAATATGTCTTATTTTTTCATGATACATAAGGCCCATGGTGAAGAGATAACTATTTTAATCACTCAATATTGCTCTATGATGCAAGGGGAGAGCATATACAACATACATACTTAGTTCTAGGGGCACAAGGTGAGTAACTTCTTAGAGCTAACTACTTATCTGTGCATTACAACTAAGTACAACAAAATGATCTTAATCTAGGATGACAATAATGAATAAAGACATCCTCTATATACCTAGACGTATGTGATGCCTAAGTTTGTGAATGGGGGTCTAGACATCTACAAGCATGTGTGAATAAGCATAAGTCAATTCTACTTCACCTTGTCTCCTTATGAAAAGGGGCATAAATACTGTGCCAAATATGATGGTGCTTCTTTGAAATACAACTTTTTCTCTCCCTCCTTTGTACACCCTGCTAGAACACATGGTTTAATTCATCCCCTAAGGTGATGAAATCCTTACACGAAAATAAGTCTTTGCTAAAGAGAAATAATTCCAAGTGTTTTTTATTCTCAAGATCACCTTACAATGCAAAGGAAGAGCATACACAATTTGAATTCTTAGATTAACACAACAAAAGAAAACTATAAATTGTTTCTAATATTTAAGATTAACTTTCAATGCAAGGAAATAACACATACACTTTAAATTTATCACAAGCATGACAAAGAATTTTTCATTCTCATTAAAGCATACAAAGATGTGTAACTTATCAAGTGCTTAAAATATAGTCTTCAACAAATGTTTGAGAAAAAATGCATTAGTAGTTTGATAAACAAGAGTCTTTGACAAACAATTTGCTACAGGAAACATGTTAGCAATGAAATTCAAACCACTATAAAAATAGAAAATTAATGTTATCACACTACCAAGTATAGGTCACTATGATGCTATTCATGATTTTCTATAAAAAAATATCATTAAATTAGGCTTCTATATGCAAAAGATATGCGCATTTGAAAATAAAAAGTAAAGAGAAGTTTGCATGATTATTCTTGAAATTTGGACCAAAATCATAAAAAATACCTTCAATATAGCGAATTTCTCTAAGTTAGCTTTCCAATGCCTATAAAAACATGAAAATATGATGTACTAGCAAAATTTTTATGATATTTAAAAAAATGTTATTTAAGGTCCTAAAGAAAGGGAGTCTAGGCATAGTGGTTAGTCTTGGCCACATGGACGACTAGGGTCTAATAGTTAATGTTGGTGGTTAAGGGTTGGTATTTAATGTTAGTGGCTAAAAAACTAATCACGTGTTGGCTATTAAAGTTGATTGTTAGGGTTGGTCATTAATGTTGATTGTTAGGGTTGGCTATTAAAGTTGACTGTTAGCATTGGTGGTTAAGGGTGATAGCCCTTGTCATTAATGTGACTATAGGTTAGGGACTGAGGGTTGGCAAGAGGGCATTAAGCCCTAGCCACTAACATGACTAGGGGATAAAGGGAAAAAACAATGTGCCCGTTGGGTAATAATAGATGGTGAAAGATGAGTATATATTCCTTTTAGCTAGCAAACAAAAAAAATACACAATGGATAAAGAATTTAAATAGTAGATAAAGAATATTATTGACCTACAATAACAAGGGGATATTTTTTTAGTCCACACAACATGTACAGTCTATACAATATGGATCTATACAAGATACAAACACCTAGAGTCCTTAAGAACAAAAAATCACCAAAATAGGTCAAATTATATATGAATTTTTGTTTCTTAGGCCTTCAAGACTCAACTGTGAGGTTTGTTTATGATCCTTGTAAAATTGAACCCCAAATTCTTCAAAAATTGATAGAAAACTTGCAAGAATGAGTTAACAAAACCTACAAAAATGAAGGTTGAAGAGGGACCAAGTCCTATTGGGCATTCCAATAATATGTACAACAAAATGTGAAAGAAAAATGTAGAATACAACCTTAAAATTAAACCCTATTTCATATTTAACAAACACCTTAATTAGAGCAAGAAATCATGAAAATACCATTGAAATAAAACTACAAAATCTCATTGAACAATTCTTGTTGCATCAAAATATAATTGTTCTTGAAAGATTGCTATTAAAATGAATAAAGTATATAGTTGCTTACAACAACAACATGATACTACATTTATCACATTTGCCAAAATGGCTTATGGAAGGATGAATTTATAGATTTTCAAATGGGAGAATCAATGATGAGGATTGACTTGAAATTAAGTTGGTTAGGTAAATGCAAGATGGAGGATAAAAATAAAATGAGAATTTTATATTTGTTTTATGTATTTCAAGTATAAAGGATTAATTAATGATTAATTAGTTCTTTTATATGAATACATTTTATTAAATTATGTGAAAAGAAAATGTGGATAAATATATTTATTTAGGACTTGAACATTAAGGAAAAATAGATAAATAATTAAATAAATTGTTATAATTTTATTTATCTAATAAAATAAATGATATTAAAAAATGAATATTTTTAAATGTGTACATAAATATATATTTTTTTAATATTACCTTTAATCCACATTTCAAGATCAAATATGATACATTTCTATAACTTAATATAGCATACCATTGTTTCAGGTTGCAGGGTACCATTTTCAAACTAAACTTAAACTGTGTTCAAGTATTTGACTTACAACAATAAGAAATTCTATGAGTTCAATTTTAATGTATTGCAAGTCAGAAATTCCAACAATACATTATCATGGACTGTGAAAATTTGTTGATTATTCATATATAATTGTTTGGATCCGTTTGCTTACCATGTAGGATTTCTTGCTATTGTTGTTTAATCTTATGAAGGCTGCTAGCAAAAGGCTTGAGTGCCCAGGAGGTTGTCTGGTATATAATTATACTAATCGAGAAGAAACAAAAACAGCAAGTCTTGAAAGCAGTGGCCTGACTAATATGCAATTGGTCAAGCGAATCAATTAATTTTAAATAAAAATGAAAAATTACAGGAGCCAAAACAAAACTAGTTTGGCAGGAACTTGGCTTCTGCAACACTCATTAATTGAAGCGGCTGCAATCTTTTCTGATTTCTCCTTGATTGCCCACCTTGACGCCAACCCGACCCAGATTTGTGATTGCTTGAATGAAGTTTGCATTAAATGTGGAAGGATCCCTTGCATACGTTTGGACAGTGTTTCTTGAGCGGTTGTCTGTGAATAGCACTTGATCAGAAAGGAAAAGGCCTTTACCATTCATGAGATTTTGGTAGTAGATATGGCCTATTGCCTGTGGACAAATTGATTAAGCCTCAGACTGGGCCTGCCGGTTAGATTGAGACCTTAAAAATGAACTTCTCCTCTTAAAACTTAAAATATAAAGAAAACGCCTTAATGAAATTTCTAGGATTTTGTCTTACATTAATGAATGCTTTATCAAAATCGTGGAATCTGGTAACATCTTTTGGAATCAAATGGAGAAGGTTCTTTACACTTTACAGCATAAGGTAATAAGTTGCCAAAAGAAAAACTTTACAGCTAAGATCAACTATTATGGAAAAAGGACAAACTAGAAATGACAGGGATTGGAAACTGTCTTTGTCCTGAACTGGATTGCACAAAGGGTTAGGTGAGATTAAGAAACTAAATTAAGAAGATAACAAACAGGGAGAGTAGACAACTTTTTCAGTGCATGAACTTTGACTTGGTCCCTTGAGTTGTTTCGTGATTTGCCATCTTGAGAAAATGAAATAAGTAGAAGTTTTTCTAAAGTAAGTGACTTGGATTGTTTCATTCATTTGCCACAGGAAACAACCAAAATTAAAAGTTTACTGACACTAACATTCCTTTTCAAACTTGACTTCGAGATCCAAGATGGTAAGAGCTAAAATTGATTATGAGTTAGAAGCTCGTGTGAATTGTTACCGGATAGAGCAATCATGTCTGTTTGAGATAAGCCCTTGCTTTTGAAAATGGAGACTAACTGGTCGAGATTGAATGAAGCCTTAGGTAGGTTTCCATTGACTCTGGATGCTTGAGATATGAGTCCATCTCTTCTCCCCAGCTCCACACTGTACGTTGGACCTCCAGCCTGCATATAACACAACAACCAAAAGTTTAATTCTTTAAATAGTCATCTATTGAATGCATTAATGAATTTGCAAAACAGATAATCAAGTGTTTTGAAAGAAATAGGTTTTGTTTCTTCAACTGTACAGGCATTTATAATGTCAAGCATAGTGTCCTGAGGATTTCTATGGTAGCACTAGCAGCAATTCAAGACAAAATTTGCCTGTCCATTTATAATGTTAAGCATAGTATCATATGAAATGCTTTTGGTACCAGCAATTTAAGGCAAGTTCCTGGCCAAGGAAGGATGCCTGAATCCAGAAGGCACTGCACAACTTTCATCCAAAACATAAGCTTCTTAAGGGCAATCTTTTCCTAGGAAGTTCAGTTGAACTCTATAGGATACAGTGACACTATACAAATTCACTGAATTGCATCCTATGTGAAAAAATATGCACCTGTTGTGAGGTTCCATTTCCATGATCCCATAAACACAAATTGTATATGGCTGTATTAGTATGTTGATAGCTAATCCCTGTTTATGGCCCCAGGCCTCAAAACTCCTCAGGATTCAATTTTTTACATATTTACAAGGATTACTCACCAGATTGATAACATCTCTTGTAGCAATGGCTAGGATATCAGCACAAGACACAGTGTTGGGACACACGTTCTCTACAGCTTGCTTTGCTTTGGTTACAGTATCAAACCCATCCCCAGCGAGGGACAAGTTGTCTTGAAAGTCCTTCTCTGCCTGATTGTTTGCAGTAGACTGGATGATCACAGAGGCGTCACATCCCTGTCACACACAGAAAACCACCAAACCATTTCACATTACTAAATTGCTGACACTCATACCATGGCACCACATGTTAATGCTAATTCCCACATTAATCCAGCATCAATGGATACAAGCAATGCTTCCCATTTCACGGACTTAAGCCAGGTCTGTCACAATCTAAAAGCAGTTAATTCATATCTAACAAAATGAAAATTTGGGTTTCTTAGGACCCATCATAATTGACTGAAACATGAAGAAATGTAAATCATCACTTGCTTACCTCAACGAAGCAATCATGAAAGAAGAGCCTCAGCGTACCAGGAACAGTCACAAATGTTTGGCTGAATTTCTGACTAACAACATTTCTTACAATGGCCTCAACATTGGGACATGAATTGGCATAAAAATTCGTTCGAAGCAGCGTGGATTGAGCTGATCCTTTACAAATGCACACTCCCAACAATAACAGGAAGACCAGGCTCATCTTTCCTCCCATAGTTAACAGTACATACGTCCTTCAGGCCTCACTGATCTCCAAGAAAGAAAGTATATAAACACAGTGCTATACCCCCCCCAAACTTTCCAATCTCCTCTGCTTATCGATCAAGTGCTTTGCCCTTGGTCTAGTTTTATCTGCTTAAACCCAATATGCAGAGGTTTTGCCTATTGGAAGAACTCTCTGCTACAGTATATATAAGAATGGAGGTAAGTTGCAGGAATCAATACTTCTGCTATTGTGATCTCAAGTGATCAGTCAACTTCATTAAACAATGAATAACAACAAGGCTACCCAGTGAGTCCTCTTACATTATGCATATGATTGAAAGGAATCTATATCTACAATTGTTTCCAAGCAGAGATGCCATGTGCACATTGATGCATGTTCACTGATCAAACTGCTCCTTATTAAAATACTTGAAAGGAATCTAAAACTGCTTTTCCCCTCGTGGGTGTTATTGAACAAAGATTTCTCTTACTCGTCTAATTCCCCTGTATTTATCCCAGCTATTTTTCTGTTCACAGGTTACCACATAAAACATGTGAATTTCCTTTATGAGATGTTCTTTTTAAAAATTCACGGGACATTCCATGAATTTAAAGCAAACTGCAGCTTAACCTCTCATCCAAAGCTCAAGACAATGATGGGGCTTCCTTGATTCTTTATATGTGAAGGGAGAGGATTTCAGGCACTCACACCATACAGGAGACTAAGGGATCCGAGCTTAACAACTTTTATATGAAGGGGGTTAACAACTTCTTATCAATAAGTTTTGAAAATTATTTTCTTTGTAAGTTTGATATGTTAAAAAAATTTAAAATGTTTATTTATATTTATAAAATTTAATTTATATTAATTAAAAGTTTTGGTCTTGGATATTATATATAATTTAATATTTTGTTAATGGGTTGATTAGTGTTGGAAGAAAGATTGAAGTTAAATTTTGATGGGGTCTTTAAAGAGACTTGGATGTTGAGAGGGTAGGTTATGTGTTAAAGAGATTCTCTAAGTGTCATTGTCATGGGAGGTGTTAAATTCTTAGATGATAAAATTAATAATGAAGTGGAGATGGAAGTCCTTTTTGTTGGGCATCCAAACAACTTATAAGAAATGCTATCATAATATTGAGGTGGATTAGTGAACAAACATTTTTATGCTAATTGAAAGCTAAGTGCACTCTTAGAGAAAGTGTTGATTTAGAAAGACAAGTTTTCTTTAGTTAAAGTAAGATATTGATTTAGAGAATAAAATGGTATTATAATTTTTTTGGTGAATGAGGGGGCACAACTCTTAGAAGTTACTCACATAATTATCAAGTATAGTAACAAGTGGCCTAGAATTGCTATGTTGTTAAACAATGATTGACTCCCTTAGTTATGGTCTAATGATTAATTAGTCCTAATTATTTGGTCATTAACACTCCAGAGGATGTGCATTTGTATGTGATGTTTTGATCATGTTTGAGTATACAAGCTTCAAGTTTAGTTGGAACATTGCATAATAATGATCCAATTTTTTGGTTTTATGTTGGCTTTGGTATGTGATGTGTTATGAAAATTGGTGGAGTGAATGGTATTTGTGGGTGCATTGTTTGGTTTCTATTTTGGCTTGCTACTAATGCCGGGTTGAAGCAAAGCAAAACTTGTATAAAAGTTGAAGGTGATAAAAACAATCTTAGGTCTTGATGGCTTGAAAGATAATGGGAATGCAAGACCCAAGGACTCCATTATGGATATTTTTATGCAAATTGAAGGGTGTCATTATGAATAAAACAACGTGAGAAAGTAACTTGGTCTTGTTAGTGAAATCTCTGAAGGAAGTGAAGTTCTTTGATGGAGGTGAAGAGGGTTTTAAGATTGCACCAAGGGTAGTTGAAGTGAAAGAAAAAAATCCTTTGGAAATAGTGGAGTTCATATAGGTGCTATGGATGTAATGAGTAAGGAGATCATGTTGGACATGCAAAAGTGGCACAAAGTGGCATGACATAGCTCAATTGAAGCTCCTTGGGAATTTTTCTATAAAAGAAGGTGTTGGCCAATTATTATGGCACTTCTATTTGCATGCCAAACGAGAGACCTCTTTATGCATTGAGAGAATTCAATGGGCAAGACATGAAAAAAATTGTACACTTAGAGGTAGAAGTGAATTAGGTCAAGAATTTCCATCTGATTGGCTAGTGTTGCTAACTAACTAAAGGAAAATCCTAAACTTGAATCCAACCTTTTCTATCTAAGGGATGTTTGATCAAACTTGGTTATGTGGCACCCCTCTGGCAATTTTTTATTTTCTTATCCACATGATGTATTTTTTTAATTCAAAGCATTTTAACTTCACATTGTGCATGTGGGGGTTAAATTATTGTGGTAGTTTTTTATTCTCTTATCCACATGTATTTTTTTAATTTAAAACAATTAAATTCTCATTGTGCATGTGGGAGCTAAATCAATTAGAGACAAGATTTTAAATGTATGTAGCTCTTTGAATTAACTTTCTAAAAAATATAATATATAATTATTTTTAGTATTATATTTCTATTTATATTATAAGCAAGTTGAGTCTAATAGAAAAAACAAAAACCTCTACTCAAGAGAGGTCCTCAACAATAGTAAATTAAGTTTAAAACAATAAGAATGCATTAAATTCCACATCAATGTCTTTGTTTAAGAAAATGAGAAATATGCAAAGAGAAACATGTTAATGTTACCATAACATGTAAGTTATATTGGAGTTAATGAATTAATTCAAAGAAATCTTAAAATATGTTATTTGTAGTAGAAGTTGTGTGTTATGGTAAAAAGTCACTTATTATAAAAAAATAGAAATATAATATATATTTTTTAATGAAAACTAACAAGAAATGATCTTTTTTTTCTTTCTATAAATATAAATTGAAACTCTAAAAGAAAGGACAAAATTACTAGTTACATTGGTTTTAAATTTTTAAAAGTTTGTTTGGTATAATTGGTTGAAAAATAGATTTTCGTAGTCCAATAAAGTTGAAAAGTCACACACACTATTATACTTTTACCCATATATTATACTATTTTATGCTTGAATTTATTGTTTATCAAACATTAAAATCTATTATAATTATTAGATTATATATAAAGAAGATAAACTAATGGTGGGCACTTGTGTGAAAGGTTAACTTTGTTTATAGGGGAATCAATAGTACAATAGCATCCTTTAGTCTATGTGGTGGAAGAGATGGTCGTGTGTTCTTCACAAAAGACCACAATGTGTGTCTCCCAGTGAAAAGAACACCTTTTCTTCATAACCATGTTAGATCGACACCTTCTAATCACGCTAAAAAAGAACATGCTATCTTGAATGAGGAAGATTAGTCTATAATGAAGAAGGTAAGACTTAAAAGAAAAATCCACTCACTTCACATAACTGTCCTATAAAAGATCTAAAAGAGGAAGATTTCTTAGAGATCTTAAAATTATTGTCAATTGACCATTTTTGTTTTCTTAAGAATCTAGCTTTTTACCTACCTCTTGGAAGCTATTTTTTTAATCTTTATTTACTTATAAGAGTTGACCCTTAATATACAAACTTGCATATTAAATTTTTTTATTAAGATCTTTTTTTCAACATGGATTTATTTATGGAAATAAAATATTAAACGGGGAAATAAATATATAATACCAAGTTTTTAATGATGGGATGAGTGCATAAGAAGGAAATGTTTATGATCGTATCAATGTCCACCGACTCCTCTATTTTATAATGGAGGGCTTAAAATTGAAATATACAGTGATCACATGGCTTATTTCATACGATTCCTTTACAGATGAAGAAATACTGAAGACGTACAGAAAATTTAACATTGTTTAGAAGACTTTGATATAGAAAATATGGTACTGTTAATGGAAGATTAGTACCAAAATTCTAACGGTTACTAAAATCCTGACAAATAATTGAACACAAATGGTATGCTTGACAATATTGTGGTGGGAATAACAAGCAGCTTTGGGGATCATTTCATAATTGACGATAAATGATCTTCTGTTTAGGTTTATGTTCAGATTGGATCTCAATATTATAGTAGTATTTATAGTGTCAAGATTTTTAGCATTTAACGTTTCGGATCACATTCTATGATTCATTTTCGGGAGATAATGTTTAGGATAGGTTGTAATCAATATTCTTTTAAACGATAGATAACTTCCAGTAGAAAATAGGAAGGACAAAGAAAAAAAATGGACAAAAAGAATACGACGTCTAATTAATAAAAAAGTTATTAAAAGAATTATAGAGAAATTAAAGAGAAACCAAGAGAAATAAACTTGAAAAGGGAGAAAGTAAAATAAAAGATAAGGAATCAATTAAGAAATTAAAAAACAAGAAGCAATGAAGAGGTAATAAGAAAATTCAAAATTCATTAATTGAAGGAAAAAGATATAATAAAAAGTTTTAGCAATTGGATGGAAAATGAAGAAGAAAAATAGGGAATGAAAATTAAGAAGATAGGAAAGATAATGCTGAAAAAGAGTATAGGAAAAGGACATAAGATGGCAATTAAGGAGAAGGCCAAATGGAAAGGAAGGGGAAATAAATGAATAAAAGTCAAGAAGTGGATGAGGTTTTCAAGGAAGCAAGCATGAGTCACCTAACCAAATTTAAGCCCTATACCTCCTCTTGGTTTAATTTAGTGGGATGGTTTCCAATTTCAATCACTTCTTTTAGTTTTCTTTTAGAATAGTTAGCTTTTTTGGTTACGACCTGAGCCTCCTCTAAGAAAATGTGGTTTTTGTATTTGAAGGAGTGTTCTACAAGGGAATATCTAACATGATTCATTTGTGTTTCATGTCAATATTATGCTCTTTGATCCTTATGCTAATAAAGCATCACATCTCTCCAATATAAGGTCCCATAGGAATATACAATCTTATAGACTCCTAAGTTTAGAAAAAAATCTTTGTGGTCTTTGATTGTAGAAATTGAACTCCAAATGGAGGAAAGATGTTTGAAGGTAAATTTAACACCTTTTTAAAGAATTTTTTTGGATAACTTATTATATATATGCCTTCAATATAGGGGAGGGTGGAAAAATGGGCAACCCATGAGTCAAATTCATTTTGTTTAGGACTACAATAGGATTGGGCTTATTTAAATGTCCTAGTGATGTACTTTGTCTAGATGAGAAACCTAAATGTCAATGTGATATGAGTCACAAATGTGAAACGATCTTGTAGCTAGAGTCCTTAACCTACTAGCTTTTGGGTAGGGTGATGATGAGAAGATGCATGTAGGTAAAGGTTAGTATGGATGGCTTTAGAATAGACTCACTAGGCTAAGGAAACACCAATTTTTTTGATAAAAAGGATATCCAAAAAGGGAAGATGGTTGTTGGTTTAAGTTCTTTAGTAAATTTGATGCACTCTACCATGTTTATTAAGTGATTGTGAAAGTCTTCTAATTTATCAAGGCCATGGGGTCAAAATATGTTGGTGTCATCCACACAACACTTCCACCATCTTGGTTTAGGGGGTAAGGAATTGATGGCTAACTCATCAAAGTAACTCATGTAAAGATTGACCATAATTGGGGAGAGAGGAGATCCCAAGATAACTACCTCTAATTGTTCATACACCACTCCTTGTGAGGAGGGAAAATTGGATTTAAGGCACAACTTTACAAGGGAAGAAACCATTCATTCCTACAACCAAAGACTATAGAGACCTCTATCTAAACTTAAGAGTCTATAAGATTGTGTGTTTCTATTGGACTCCTTATATTGAAGAGACCAAATGGTCTATTAGCATGAGGTTCAAGGAGCATAGTGCTAACATTAGAAATGAATGTTCCATTAAATCCCCTTCCGAACTACTCCTCCAAATCCAAACACTACACTTTCTTAGAGGAGGTTCAAGTTCTAGCCAACGAAGACAACTATTTCAAGAGAAAACTAAAAGAAGCAATTGAAATTGGAAACCGTCTCACTAACTTAAATTGAGACAAGGGGTAGTGTTTTAATTTGGTTGGGTTTCCCATGCTTTCCTCCATATTTAAACCTCATCCACTTCCTAAATTTTGTTAATCTATCCCCCTTCCTTTCCTTTTGGCCTTCCCCCTTCCTGCCCTCTTATGTCCTTTTCCTATATTCTTTTTTAGTCTTCTCTTTCCTGTCTTTTTAATTATTTAGTTCGTCGTTTTTCTACTTCATTTTTCATTTGGTTGCTAAACCTTTTTATTTTATTTTTCATTTGGTTGCTAATTTTTTTATTGCCTCTTCACTAGTTGTTTTTAACTTTCTTAACTGATTTTTTATGTTTTTTTTTTACTTTCCATCCTTTTAATTGTATTTTATTGGTTTCTCTTTAATTTCTTAGTCTTTTAGTAGCTTTTTATTAGTTTTTTTGTACTATTTTTGTCCATTTTTTAATCTTTGTCCTCTCCATCTCATTTTTCCCCCCATGGTCTCCCTCTTTTTAAGAAGCATTTTTTGTATGCTATCCTAAGTGTTTCCTCTTCCTAATGATAGATCATATAGTGTGATTCAAAATATTGATGTCAAAATCTTGACATAGTTACATCTAGAAAGAAATTAAGCATTTTTAAAGATATGAAAGACCAAATACCAAAAATTTACACATAAATTCGAACAAGACGATAATGCTACTAAAGAAAAAAAATATATTCAAAGAGAAGACACTAAAGAAACCTTCTTATATTTGTATTTCTTCTGAATATACTAATTTTCTCTTAAATTTCTTAACCTTCTTTTATTGATTTATTTATTTTTCCATTGGGTTTAAGTGTAGGTGATTTTTTATATGGTTTTTTACTTTAACTTTTACTATGTTGGTTTCAGTGTAATTTGATTGAGTGAAATTTGCTACAAATGAGTTTGTGAATGCATTTTCTATTTTTATTTTTAAAATATATTTTACACTTGCAATTATAGTGTCAAAAATTGTCACCCTTAACAATTTCACACTATGTTTTTCTCCCCCTAAATTATTGAGCCTAATTGACCCTCTAATATCCTAAAATTATGTATTCTGGAGCCCATTTGTACCACTTTTCAATAAATTACAAGCATTGTATAAGTGCACCCAATTCATGTGCTTCCCCCAACACTTAATGTCCTAGAAGTTTAGGCTAGGACCCATATGCCCTTGGACGTATGGGTCCTCCTTAGCCAAGACCCATTTTTGGGCATGTTGTTGGCGACATTTTAACATACAAAATCCAAATTTCAAGTATCCGCTTTCAAGATCTAATTTTTGGGAAATTATAATAATAGCATATAAATACCTAGGTATTGCATCATTTGAGAAGAATATAGCAAGAGGTGAACATTAAGAGCATTTGAGAGCAAGTCAAGAGCATCATTTCAAAGATTATTGTACAATTCAAGATCCAAGCATCATGTCAAAGTGTATTTGAGTTCATGTTACCATATTATCATTGTTTTGTGAAGGATAACCCCTTTTGTAGGTCTCCAAAGCATTCAAGTGTAAGGTAGGGGGACCAATCACACCAAGGCTCCAAGTCATGAAGAGCTGAGAGTGGAGGGTTTCCCTATCTAACCTCAAGCTAGCAGGTGTTTAGAACAAGAATCAAGAATGAAGAGCACTCTCAAGTGCTTCTATCACTCTACAAATTCGAAAACCTAAATGAGGCTAGACGAGCCAGTTTCTAGAGTCCAAACTGTACCTCAGACAACTCTCTATCTGAGGATGTCAGTGTGGGTCTGGGATGACAACACAACACACTAGCGTCTCTCTGGTGCGTTGGCATCCGTACAGACAAAAATCATGAAATACAATACGAAAAGCAAGAAAACCTACTAACTGTCTAGTTGGTTAATTTTAATGAGATAAACAGAATGATGAAATAATAGAAATATCTACATAAATGATAAAGAAGGTAGATGAGGATCAGGGTGATGAATATCAACTCACTAAAGCTCCAGTTCACCAGTGAGCTCCACACACACGTTCACCTACACACAACCAAGAGAGGGAAAAATGTTGGGTTGTATAAAGGTTTGCCTCATTCAAACCCCCGCTTTGGTGTTTCCACCTCCATAGACAACCAAAAAAGACATGAAGTAGTGATAAAGGAAATAAAAAGGAAAGTGTTGAACAGTATTGTAATGTCGTAAAATTGCACCCCTTGCAATTTCAAATGCATTCTTGTATCCACTTTAGTTTCCACTCCCTTAGAACTTGCATAGGCTCATTTTAGCCCCTGCATCAGCCTTTTTCCCTTCTCAAGATGCTCAACATCCCTTTTCAGTAGCTACCTTTGTGTGTCAGCTTTGCATCAAACTTTGTGCTTTTCTTGTTCTCATTTTGTAGTGTGATGTGTCCAGACACTAACACACTACATGGATGTTTGCGTGTCGTGCTAGCATCCTGTGACATTTCAACATTCAAACAATCATTTTCAAGCATGTCTACCACTTTTCATCTGCTTGTGTTGGTGGTAATAGCTCTGGATGCCTTGTAACCACCTGAGAAGCTTTTTTTTCTTCTCTTCTCTCCTTAAATGCTATCTTCTCAATTCACTTGTGATTCTAACTTCTTTCTAGCTTTGGCTTTAGCTTTGCACTCTCCAACTCTTTCTTGCACAACTTCATTCTTGTTACAACAACACTCTCAAGCCATTACAACACCCTTTGCAACACTCTTGGCTCTTGCAGCTATCTTGCTCTCCCTCTTTACAACTCCTTTGGCTCTTGCAACCCTACCTCCCTTGTCTTGTGCTTGTGAGCATCCTAGGATTCCATATCCCCTATCAATTGCATTCTTACTTTGTGATACAATTTCTCCTCCTTGAGCGGGAATTAATTTTATCACTTTAGTGGTGTGGGTTCTACTCTTGAAGCAAGTTTTTCTTTCACAACACGCTTTGTCTATTTTGGTTCATTCTCTCTATCTATTTGGTTTCTCATGGAGGTGGGAACACCAAAATGGAGGTTTGACTAAGGCAAACCCCTATACAGCCCCAACGCTTTCTCCAGATCTTACGCATGCAAGTATTGAAGACATTCATGTGCTAGAGGCTTCATCACTTGAATGGTTGTGAGCATTTCCTTTCTATCTCTTATTCTCTTTATCATTTCTATTTCACTTTATTTCAGCTTTATCACATTATGTTATTTTCCAATACTTTTGAAGTTCTCAGTGATTAGATTGCTAGCAGTCATTTAGCTATTTTCTATGACATTCTCGCTTTCTAGTTTGTACAAATGCTAGCGCGTTAGAGAGATGCCAACGTGTCGCATTGTAATCCTAGACCCACACCGCCATCCTTTGGTCGAGATCTTGTCAGTTTGTCTAGAAAATATCTGTGACATGCTCTTTCTGATTCTAGAACTCTCATGCTATTCCTTGACGTAGTTTAGGGAATTTTGACTTGTGTGAGGCTCTCTAAATGAAGAGAACTCATGATGAGAATAGAATGAATAAACAACCAAGCCTTCTTCAAGCTCCTAAACCTACAACTAAATCACCTAGCGATTATGATCTTGTTGAGAAACTTTGTGTTACTCCGGCTAAGATCTCACTGTGGGACTTGCTTGAGTTTGCTCTAGTTTATCAAGGTATGCTTCAGGAAGCCTTGCAAAATATCCTCTTTCTTGCCTCTACTAAGCTGACGGATGTTAATGCATTGATGGCTCATATTCATGCAGATTCACCGAATATCACATTCTATCTGCAAGAACTTCCGCCCCCGGATGTGCAGAAACAAGTTGATCCTTTAATGATTATAGTTAACATTAATAATATTGGCATTAAACATACTCTCATTGATGTTGGTTCGACACTCAATGTATGTAGCATTGATCTATTTCCTAAGATTAATATTGATTCATCTTCTCTTAGTGCTTCTTTTGTTGACATTTGTGGGTTCGATAACATTGGTCGACAAGCCCTAGGCATGATAGTATTTCCTTTGTGGTTGAGACCCATTACCATACCCACCCTTGTATATGTTATGTCAAAAAAATCACCATATAAACTTCTTCTTGGTAGACCATGGATTCATGTTATGGGTGCAGTCTCGTCTACCTTGCATAAATTTATTTTCATTTGCAATAATCAAGTAGTCACAGTTAAGGCTTACCCCAAGGCTATGAACTTATGTGAAATGGAAATTGTTGGTCAGGTTTTGGTTATGCCTACTCTTATCCCTTTAGTATCTCCCAATGTGTTCATGTTTACTCCAGCAGTACCTACTACAAAGGATACTCTTGAGATATATTTCCCTAAAGGAGATCCTTTTGAAGCAAGGAGTCCTAAGTGTGCTCCTTCTACCTCTTCTCAAAATAATGCATGTCTTGGTGATGATTGGGGTTCTCTAGACTTTATAGATTCCTTCATTAGGGAATATAAAGTTGACTCGATTCACTTGAGCCTTCCAATAACATCATCCAAACCCGCTATCAAATATGATCATTATTTTGTATCGCGAGATAGTGTAAATTGTAATGTCCTTAGTGTTGATCCTCTTTTTGAGGAAGATGATAAAACTTATGTTAAAAAGGTTAATGTCAATAGTCCTATCAAGAAGGTTGATAGTGATCCTGTAGAAGAGTGTGATCCCCATTGTTGGAATAATACTCTCTATGGGGATCCTCCTCCATTGTCTGCTATCTTTGTGTCTTCTTCTTGTGAGCAACCAAACTCCTCTTCACAAGAGAAAGGGTTGCTTCCTAATCCTCATTCCTTGTCTAAGCAAGAGTGTATTTTTTTGCAGCTTCTAAAATTCTGCTTGATTACTCTTCCTCTTCCTACACATAAGAAATTTCATAAACATGATAAAGAAAAAATTTCTTTCTATGCATACCATCGAGTGTCTGGCCATTCCACTAGTGAATGTAAGGCCTTGAAGGATAAAATACAACAACTTTGTGATTTTGGTGCTATCAAACTCTCATTTGATTGATACACCCACCTTTTCTTTGCATGACAAGTGATATCAAGGTTTGCCTCTATCCTATATGTTCTAAGTATCTTGCATGGTTCTCCTCCCTTATATGTTGGGGGTAGTGATAATTCATTTTGGAGATGTGTGTCCTTCTTAAGGACCCCCTCTCTTCTTTATACATTTTCAAATGAAGTGTCCCTCTAGTGGACCCCATTTTCTTTTGAAGGGTTTTTAAGGGATCCCCTTTGAAAGTTTTCATCTCAAATGAATTCTATGGCGTCTAGCTTGGGGACAGCCTGACTAGACCTCACTTTTCAAATAATGTGTCCCTTGAATGGACCCCTCTTCTTTTGAAGGGTTCCCGAGGGACCCCTTTGAAAGCCTTCCAATTTGTTGATAGTTTGTGTGATTGTCCGCTTGATCGCCTACGTGGCCGCTTTGTTTTTAGACATACTTTATCTGCGAGTAAACATGTCACTTTGCAGGTGCACCTATAAAGTTGCTTTCCAATTCGACTTTGTGGAGTCCCCTTCTTTGGGTTTCCTCCATGAAAGAGATCTTGGGGGATGCCTCCTTTCAGGTCTATGGGCTTGTAAGGAACTTTCATCTGGGTTTCCTTCATGTGAGAGATCTTGGGGGATACCTTCTTGTAGGTCTACGGGCCTATAAGGCACATACTCTACGAGGCTTCCTTCATGTGAGAGATCTTGGGGGTTGCCTCCTTGTAGGTCTGCAGGCTTGTAAGATGCTTTCATCCTACGGGATTTTCCCATCGTTGATCTGAGGACCTTCGGTGTACTTTGTGCAACTTCATAGTTTTGTGGAGCTATGAAGTCCTTTTGTTTGAACCTCCTTAGGAGAGAATACCTATGGAGCCTTCTCTCTTGGAATTTTCATTCCTTTCTAGCTTCTCCATCTCTTTCTCTTAAATTCTCTTCTCTTCTTGTGTATATCAGATCGAGGATCCACATCTTCTTCATCCTGTATATATCCCCTTCTTCTCTTCATTTTAGAATTCTCCTATGTGTTATTGTTTTTAATTTGGGGATGATGCATAGTCCTAATAAAAAATTCTACATTGAGGTCTCTTTCACTTTGCTGACTCAAATCCTTTAGTTTTTTGTGCGCTAACATTATTGTCTAGTGCAGGTTTTTCTTGTCTAATGCATTTTTTTTGCATGTCTTCAGCCTGGGGCCATGCTTTCATGGTTTGAAGAGTTATCAGCTTCCTCTATAGTATCCTTTTTTGGCATCGTGATGTTATTCATGTTTAGTAGATTTCATTTAGTGTGCATTTTAGTGTAGATTCATATGCCCGCTAAAGTGGGGGAAAAATGTAATGTCATAAAATTGCACCCCTTGTAATTTCACATGCATTCTTGTATCCACTTTAGTGTCCACTCCCTTAGCACTTGTGTAGGCTCATTTTAGCCCCTACATCAGCCTTTTCCCTTCTCAGGATGCTCAACACCCCTTTTGAGTAGCTACCTTCATACGTCAACTTTGCCTCAAATTTTGTGCTTTTCCCGTTCTTGTTGTTTTGTAGCGTGATGTGTTTGGAGACTAGCACGCCACACTAGTGCCTTGCGATGTTTCAACATTCAAATGACCATTTCTAAGAATTTATACCACTTGTCATTTGCTTGTGTTGGTGGTAATGCCTCAGGATGCCTTGTAATCGCCCGAGAAGCTTCTTTTTGCTTCTATTCTCTCCTTAGATGTTATCTTTTCAATTCACTTGTGCTTCTAACTTCTTTCTAGATTTGGCTCTAGCTTTCAACTCTCCAACTCTTGCTTGCACAACTTCATACATCTTGTTACAAAAACACTCTCAAACCATTACAACACCCTTTGCAACTCTTGGCTCTTGCAGCTATCTTGCTCTCCCTCTTTATAGCTCCTTTGGCTCTTGCAACCCTACCTCCCTTGTCTTGTGCTTGCAAGCATCCTGGGATTCCATATCCCCTATCAATTGCATTCTCACTTTCTGATACAGGTTCTCCTCCTTGAGCGGGGATTGATTTTATCACTCATACTTGGTGGTGTGGGTTCTACTCCTGAAGCGGGTTTTGCTTTCACCACATGCTTTGTCCATTTTGATTCATTCTCTCTATCTATCTAGCTATCCATGGAGGTGGGAACACCAAAATAGGGGTTTGACTGAGGCAAACCCCTATACAACCCCAACACTTTCTCCAGATCTTACACATGTAAGTATTGAAGACATTCATGTGTTGGAGGATTCATCACTTGTGTGGTTGTGAGCATTTCCTTTCTATCTCTTATTCTCTTTATCATTTCTATTTCACTTTATTTCAGATTTATCACATTCTGTTATTTTCTAATACTTTTGAGGTTCTCGGTAATTAGATTGCTAGTAGTCATTTAGCTATTTTATGTGAAATTCTTGCTTTCTGATCCATACGAACACCAACGTACCATGCTGCCATCC